>JAACJM010000425.1:0-43314 GCA_013368315.1 Tetrapyrgos nigripes
GATGAAGGAATGAAGGAGGCAGGAGGCAATTCATGACACTTAGGGCTTCAGGACCATTGTAGTTCAAAGCTAGGTAAAGTCTTATTATGTAAGTATATACAAAGGAATATCTACTGGCCCATTCAGGCAGAACTAAATACATATCCGTCACAATGTCAAACATTGGCCATCACATCGACGACGCTCTTCTTTACAACCTTACCTTCTTTGTCCGTTCAAGAAGCTCAGGCCAACAGCTCCTCTCCCTCTCCCTCTCCCTCTCACCTCCTCTATTCCAATTCCAACCATCCCAACCCTCACCCTCACTGCACAGCCATAATCATCAGTAGCGTCATAGGCAGTATCATTGGGACTATCTTCATGCTGATACCTGGCTGCGTTATCATTTATCTCTCTTGCTACGCGGTTTGTTGTGTACTAGGCAAATGCGGGACTAATTCAAGGCGTGTGCAGTTAGGAAAGAGGTTGGCTAGGTGGGAGGAAGAGAGAATGAGGGATGAGGAGGATGAAGACAAATGGAAAGAGGAAGAGAAAGAGAAGGAACAGAAGATTAGGGATGATAGTGAGGGTACAGAGGGGAAGGACAAGAAAGTTGAAGTGCATAGTAGGTCGATATAGGACATAAAGAGTACACATCCAAATTCCTATAGCGAGAACCAGAGACAACTCACTTGTCATGCGAAGGCGTTAACGTCATGGGCGTAAGCTTTCGACTTCTGCTTCTTCTCTCTTCAACGTCCATGTAACAGAGTGCTAGGAGGATCTTTGCAGGGGTCATAGCACATGTGTGAGTGATAGGAACGAGTGGAAAGCCTGTGTTTCCCTTAAGGTGTGTGCTTGTCCTCCCCATGTTTCTGGCACTTACATGACTTAATTTGTACATTCCCTCTGAAAATGCAGTCTTCTCTTCATTTTGGATATCTCCCACTAGCCATCTCTAACCTCCGAATGCTCAAACCAGTGAAGAAGACTCCTCAATCCTATCCATCACCACTAGCCGTGCTGTGTCCCAAGTCCAGGAATGATGCCATCTTGAGAGCAAGTCAAACGACGACGAAATCACAGCTAAGTATTTTGGTGCTATACAAACTCGAATATATATATTCGAATGATTGATCTTGTCCCGCCCACATTTCAACCACCTTCCAACGCCACTGCTTCCCGAGTCGTTGCATGAATGATGGGGGTGTACTAGCAGCATTCCATGGCTCAGGCAGATCTTTCATGGAGACAGAGCACACCCAGAGTCCCAGTGTTACTGTATCGTTGGAGGTGAGTCAAGTTGATTCTTTAACTTTTCTTCTAGCTGGAAATAACGAGGAATGGGATGGTCTAAGGCTAAGGTAACAATGGAAAGAATCATCTGGTGATACAATCAAGATAAAAGCTTGATGGATGGATGGTTGCTCAGAGTCTGTGTGATATGTATGGTATGTATTACATTGTATCACACTGCATCAAAAGCCTTCATATTAATAGCTCCAAGATATCAGGGTCTTACAATCGTGTTCCTCCTCCTTTCCTTCCTGTTTTCCCTCCATCCGTTTGTCTAACACAGGTTAGAGGTAAATAGTTTCCTGATGATATTGTAAGTAAGACCTTTCATTTTTCCCAGTCTTGAGTCTTATCGTTTCGCACCAGCCTTCTCAGCCTCTTATCTCTTCTTCCTCTCTTGGCACACTCGCTGGAAATCGAACCCTTCCCACCATTCCCAAGAATAACGCCTGGAGCTCAAGGAATCATTACCTGGCAGCGCAACACTGACCCAGGCAAGGACCCCAGCGTTTGGCATTTCGAATTCATGCAGAATGGGGCACAGATAGATTCTGACATCCCTGTTCCTGAGCATGCTTCACCTAGCGGAACAATGACACTGACAGTACCCTCGGACGCAATTGTGGGTAAGTAAGTGACTTGTGCTTTCTAAGTCTGCGTATTGTTTTGTTCATTTCTCTGACGTTTTACTCACTCTACAGCTCCTTGCTGTCGATGACAGGGCATGAGTACTGACTCCAAGATTCTTCCTCTGAGCTTATTTCTCACTTCTTCGTTTTGAACAAATTGACATACTAATAATTAAACATCCTAATCTCCCAGTACCACTGTGTTTGCAGAGTTTCCTCTACCCACTTTTTTCTCAACTCGAAGCAGTGCTTTGTACGTCCTTAAAGTCATGCTGGCTCACGTTTCAATTGTGCTGACCTGCGTTTTTCGAAGGGCTCCTGATCTGACTTCCGAGACGATACCATAGCATCCAGCGGCGGGCCTCCAGAGCCCAGTGCTGTGTACATACACCAGTTTCAAGAGTTCTTTCATTCCGCATGCTCATGCCTGGAATAAGATCTGAAACTACTGTGACTTCCAAGACAGCTTCAGACATCATAGCATCGTAAGCTTCATGTGAAGTTGTCCTTTTCAGCATTATTGATTACAGGCATAGAGGTACTGCCCCGCCCATTTCTGCGGCCCCTGATACATTAGGTGGAACAGGCTCTCCTAGTTAGTGGTGGTACTTTCTCAATTTCAAGTCCTTGTTGGCATTGACATGATTATCTTAGGCCAGACAAGCCCTATGTTGCCCTACTCATCAATCAGCCAGAGTAGTTCTGCGTCCTCTGGAACAAGAGGTCCTCGACTTACTGTTATATTACCTTCAGTCTTTGTCGCAATCCTGGCCATTGTCATCCTCATCCTCCTTTTCTGGTGGTACTGTCGCCATCGGATATCTAGAGCATAGGTTGCCTCATGTATCACAAGAGTCCCCGAGACTGTAGATGATACCCAGTCTCTCCCTTCAATAATGCCTCGCCCTTATGATCTAAAACCAATCAAAGGTTTCCCTGGTAAACGAGAATCGTTGAATCAAACTCCTAACAATTTGGAACAACCACATCCATACGACTTGAAGCCAGAAACACCATCCAGAACATCACTCCTCGGACATGAGGACCTTCCATCCATCAATACACCTCCTGTACTCGACACAAACACTTCACGCCCTCTTTCTTATTCCGAGCCATCTGTGGCCTCGAGTCGTTCTCCCATCCAAACAGAATCCCATTCTACAACCCGCCAGCTTCGACTCCAAGAAGAAGCAGATCAAATGTGTGCATGTCTCTCAGCTCTTGCTCGAGATGCTGCTTGTTCAGAGGTTCAGGAAGACATCCATCAAGTGATGGAACATATTCAGAGGTTGGAGAGGTTGGTGATGTCAAACTGGGCCAGAGGACTTACGGATGAACCACCACCGATGTATCACGCTTGACTCTTTCAGCTTAGACAACGAACTGGTAGTCTTTGTGACTTTCTGCACATACTGCGAAAACGGGGGACATGATACTATGATCAGGCTGGTAACTCCTGGTTCCTCATTTTTCGACTTCTAGGATAGTAGTAGGAAATAGCGTTTAAGGGATAATTGAAGATATGTAATGTCATACACAAACATACCAGCTTGAAGTGATTGGGCAACTCTAGCCATCTCCTTCCTTGTCCTTATCCTTAGTACCCAATCTGGGCTTCCTTATTTATTTTTAACTTTTATATTTCATTCTGGTTCATCATAAGTACCTTTGTGTGTGGATTTAAGTCTCATTAAAACCACAAGCATACCGCCTTACACATACTAAGTATCACAATTCACTATTGTTGGAATTTTGTATTGACCTATACTTACAACAAATGATCTTATCTTTCTCTCCACTTCATTAATATACATGATCCACTTGTATCCACATATGCACCACTTACTTTCTGTTTTACTCCATACTTACATTGTCTCTTACATCGTTGACTCCAAACTGATATCAGACATTACATCATAGTATCTGCTTTTCTCCTCTGTGTTATATTTACGGACTCGCATAGCCACAGTAGCTAACAGTATAAATACTTAGTAGTTCACTGTCTATACCTCTAGAGCCGCAATAGTATTTGTTGCCTCACTTGTTTAACAAGTGTCCTCATATTCATTTATTCTCATAGGTTATGGGCCTTGCCCTAGCATAATCATATCTCATCGTCTAGCTCTTGATGTTGTATGACTAGTAGCTCACAATGCTACAGCTCAAGGCACTGATCTCCAGCACCCAGGGTCGACAACCCTGAACAGATAATCAGATCACAGTCAGGA
The DNA here is from genome assembly GCA_013368315.1 of Tetrapyrgos nigripes. Taxonomy (NCBI): domain Eukaryota; kingdom Fungi; phylum Basidiomycota; class Agaricomycetes; order Agaricales; family Campanellaceae; genus Tetrapyrgos; species Tetrapyrgos nigripes. The sequence goes on from JAACJM010000425.1 coordinate 4,133, forward strand.
TCTAGAAACCAGTCTAGGAGAGGCAGTCCCAGACCACAAGAGTACATCCCACCAGCACCAGATCTCCATTCTGCATATCAAGCACACATATACAACTTTGACAACTACATTGATCATTTTTGGGACATAGAAAGCGAAGAATTTTATCAGTGCAACAAAACAGCTCATCCCTGTCCAAATCGGTACAACTCCATCCCATTACCACCAAAGGCAAACCCAAATCCTTGAGGACGACACATAAACAGAGGACAAAAACCACTTATCAACAGTCATTGAGAATGCATAGCACCACCACCAAGGAATCCACTTGTATTTCCACCTCCAGGACAGCCATGAGAAGCTGCGCCACAGCCCTCCACATCATCAGGTCCACAACCATTGTCATCATCAGCACCAGAAGCCCCAGAACAGCCACCAAAAAGAGATCCAATGCCACCTCCACCGAATCCTCCATCACAAGATCCTGATCCAAATCCAGATCCAGATCCACATCCTAATCCACCCAGGTCACCTTCTCCACCATCCAATCCAGATCCCAATCCATCCAATCCAGATGATACAATTGATTCAGATTCAGATTCAGACGATGACATGTCGATAAAGTTATGAAACTCGAGAAGGACAGATCTAATTGGAGTACATGGGTAATGAGAGTACAGAGGGCAGCAGGATCTATTGGATATGATAAGTATCTAACCACAGCACCCACATCAGTGGCAGATCAACAACAGCAGGATAAAGACCTGTTGAATGGCATTATTGGCAAACTACCAGACACTATTTTTAGGCATTACAAGAACAAGCCGACATCGAAGGAGTTGTGGGATGCATTGAAGCAGGATTATGACGCAAAGGACACCCTCACTGAAGCCAGCTTGGAAAAGCAACTTTTCTCCCTCACTTGCACCAACACAGCCAAAGTTGGTAAACACCTTGACAATCTCATTGCTATTATGGATGAACTAGCCAACCGCAGAGTTACCATCCCTGATTCCCAATTCAAATCAGCCATCATCTCTTCTACTCCCGATATGTATCAAGCCACTGTCAAAGCCCTCATCACTGTCTACAGAGAAAAACCAAGCAAGTTGACACCAGAAATGTTGATTGCAGCCATTCATGCAGAAGCTCAAGGTAAGAACTTCACTTCTAGCTCCAACAAATCACAAGAATCTGTGAACTACTCCAATGACAACTTCTGAGGCAGAGGGCATGGCAGATTTAGGGGAAGAGGAGGAAGAGGTAGAGGAAATAGCAGAGGAAGCCAAGGAGGATCATCATTCAGAGGTCAGGGAAATCTCAGAGGCAGAGGCCAAGGTGGAACAGGAGGAAATTGGCAAGGCAACAACCCAACAAGGGAGGAACCCAGCTGTTACAATTGTGGAGGACTTGGTCATTTCTCCAAAAATTGTCCATCTAAGCGCATGCAGCACGCTAATGTTGCCAGAGAACACCGAGATGATAGGAATTACAGAGAAGACAAAAAGAATGGGGAAAATGGACAACGGAATGAAAAAGGAAGGGATACAGTGAGCAGTGCTAGAGAAAAGAACAAAGAAGATAGTAATGAAGAAAGCTAGATGGCTATTGAAATTCTGGAGATCAAAGATTCCATTGATCACCCTACGATCGATTGCTCCAACATAGCTGAAGAAGCAGCTTTCATAACATTGGAACATACTCCACCAATTCTATTTGATTCTGGATGCTCATCCCACATGTCCCCACTCCGAGATCAATTATGAAACTATCAGACCATTCCCACTTGTCGAATCCAAGCCACTAACTCTGATACATTCACATCCCAAGGGAAAGGCAGCCTACACACTGAGACAGTTGATAAAAAGGAAAAACCCCATTTCTTACCTTTACGTGACACTCTCTATTGTCCAGACATGCTGAACATGCTAGTATCATTGGGTAAATTGGATGACACAGGATACATCATTCATATTGAAGGGGGAATCATGGCTATCTCAAAACAAGGTTGTAATGTCGCTCACATTCCAAAAGTGCATGGGCTTTACCAAATCATTGAGCATGAAAATGCTTATTTTGTTACCAACTGCACCCTATCCTTATATGAAGCCCATTGCACTACTGGTCACCAGAGTTATCAATACATTGAAACCTTATTCGCAAACAATGCAGTTAAAGGATTACGCCTTGATCCGGACAAAATGGAACAGATTGAATGCATTGTATGTATGCGTGCCAAAGGAGCTGGTCTCGCTATTCCAAAATTACGTCTTACTCCACGTGCCAAGAACTTTGGAGATAGAATGAACATGGATGTCTGGGGACCAGCATCAGTCAGGGCTATCAATCACCAGGAGTATTCACTCACGCTTATTGACGATGCCACATACTGGCTAGAAACCCCTCTACTGCGCTCTAAAGACAAATCATTCACCAAATACGTCATCTTCCAGACCACCCTCAAGACTCAATTCAACATTATCATCAAAATTCTGCAGTCGGATCAAGGAGGAGAATTTCTAGGAGGAGAATTCACAAAGTATTTGGAAGGAAAAGGAATGGAAAGGAAACTCACGGTACACAATATGCCAGAGCAGAACAGTATTGTGGAAAGAAGTCATTGTACACTTCTCAACACCATCAGAGCTATGCTCATCTCATCAGGTTTACTGAAATGGTTATGGGGCGTGGCTATGCTCTATGCAACCTACATTTAGAATCATACCCCACACAAAGCTATCACATGAAGACACCATACGAGAAACGATTTGGAACTATCCCAGATATCTCAGATCTTCATCCATTCGGCTCTATTGTTTATGTCAAGCGCACTCCAAAACCCAACAAATTGGAAGATCAGGCAGTCGAAGGATGTTGGTTAGGACCAGAGAAGGAATCCCAGGGTTACTACATCTATTGGCTGAAGAGGAAATCCATCACTGTTGAATGAAACATCCAATTCAAGAATCAACCAATCCAACTCAGTGAGGAGGAGGATAATGATTTCATCAATTTGGAACAAAAGGTCCCTGAATCGGATACAGTTGATCCCGTTATTGAAATTACTGAACCCATCACACCCGAGATCATCATTCCACCTGAAATCATCACAGATAGAAGGCCTATCACCAGATCTATGACAAAGAAGACAGGAGGAGTAGAATCTGCCAATTTGCTTACTGCTAGTCTCGCTCAGGTTACATCTGAACTTGAAGCTTATGACCCACTTTCAGTTGCGGAAGCGAAACGACAACCAGATTGGCCCAAATGGAAGGAAGCTATGGAAGAGGAGATGAGGAGGCATAAGGAACAAGGAACATTCATTCTAGTCTATGCACCATCAGATGCCAACATTCTCACTGGAAAATGGGTTTATAGGACAAAGAAGGACAAACATGGAAAGGACTTGTTGTGTGTGGATACAGCTATTTCCCAGATGAAACATTTGCATCAGTTGCCAAGATGACATCAGGACGCATCATTCTATCTCTCGCAGCATATCGTAACATGGAAGTTCACCAAATGGACGTCAAATCAGCCGATCCCAACAAAAACATATTCATGAAACCACCTCCTGGCATTGAGATGGCAGGTGTCAAACCTGGTCAAGTACTTCGGCTTTGATTAGCTCTCTACAGACTTAAACAAGCCAGACGCTGTTGGTATCTACAATTCTGCAAGATCATGAAGGACATCGGACTCACACATTCTAACTTCGATCACGCTGTCTTTTTACCGACTCAATCCATTCATCATTCTATTCATTCATGTTGACGACATGACATTGGTTACTGACACTATGGCAGATATGGAGAAGTTGAAGAAGAAGATTAAAGAGAAGGTAGAAGTTACAGATGCAGGAGAGTTACATTGGATGTTAGGAATCGAGATATGCAGGAACAGGCAGGAACGCACACTCCAGATGTCACAACAATCCTACATCCACTACATCATCGCACATTACAGATTCACTGACACCAAACCCGTCTCTATACCATTTGATCCACATACTCGCTCATTGACATCACAAAGTCCTACTACCGTCGAAGAAATTGCCCAGATGTGTGACAAACCATATCGAGAAGCTTTAGGCGCTCTACAATATCTACATCATGCTACACACCCAGATCTCGCTTATCCAGTATCACAACTTGCCCAATTCGCTCATAATCCATGCATCACACACTGGAATGCTTTACGACGCATATCCGCTTATCTTAAATTGACAAAGGATCATTGGCTGACTTATGGAAAGAAGCAGACAGATATTATTGGTTATTCAGATGCAGATGGAATGTCTAATGAGGACCAATACACCATATCCAGTTATGTCTTCATGCTTAATGGCGGAGCCATATCTTGGTCTTCAAAACGACAAGACACCGAAGCTGAATACATCGCTCTATCTCATGCTGCCAAGGAAGCCATATGGACTCGGAACTTCATATCCGAAATCTTTGGATCTATCACCAATCCTATTCTTATCCACTCAGACAACCAATCAGCTATCACACTCACTAAGGATGACCATTATCATGCTCGCACCAAACACATCGACATACATTACCACTTTATTCACTACGTCATTGAAGAAGGCAAAATTTGACTTGCATATTGCCCTACCAACAAAATGACTGCTGACATGTTCACAAAGGCTTTACCATCTCTTAAAGCCAAACACTTTGCTTTGTCTATGGGACTCACAAAGGTTTGAGGAGGAGGGTTGGAATTTTGTATTGACCTATACTGACAACGAACGATCTTATCTTTCTCTCCACTTCATTAATATACATATGCACCACTTACTTTCTGTTTTACTCCATACTTACATTGTCTCTTACATCATTGACTCCAAACTGATATCAGACATTACATCATAGTATCTGCTTTTCTCCACTGTGTAGCCACAGTAGCTTACAGTATAAATACTTAGTAGTTCACTGTCTATACCTCTAGAGCCGCAATAGTATTCGTCGCCTCGCTTGTTTAACAAGTGTACTCATATTCATTTATTCTCATAACTATTCCTCATTTGGAAGAGTTCCCTAATGGATCTAGACCCACATCTTTATACAAATTCTTAATAGACAGTTTGCGCTTTTCGGACGTGACCGAGTGTATTTTGGGGTATACTCTGCTGCAGCGAATATTCTTCCATGGATATAGGGCTTGTGGGGGGCTATAGAGCTCAGTGGGTCATTATATGCCCATGAGGGATCAGTCCCAAGCACAAAACAAGCCTTATATGCACCGTCATTTTTGGTCAGTCTGAAAAGCGCAATGTGGATTTCACACATGGCTGTGTAGCACAAACTGTCTAATAAATTCTTCATTATGAGGCCTCTTAAAGGCCAAGTTAACTTAGGTGGAGACCCCGTGACTTTTCGAATTGAGTTGCAAAATTTACCATGGCTTCAATCTCCCACCCCTTCTCATTACTGGTATCTACTCTACTCCTGACAACTGAAGTGTCTAGGCTTGGTCTGGACTCCAAGGACTAATGACGTCAACAACTACGACGTCATGCCAGCATGTCAACTCACTTTCACTACCACCATAAACCGAGCTTGTGCACCATCCCCACTTGCAAGTGTGCTGTTAACGTTGCTATCTGACACTTCAAGCAAGGGGCCTCGTAATTTGCCATGCGAAGCAGTGGCCCCTTACCCCAGTTTACAAGCCTTATATGCACTGTCATTTTTGGTCAGTCCAAAAAGCGCAACGTGGATTTTGCACATGGCTGCATAGGTCAAACTGTCTAATTTCAGCCAGCTTACAGGTCATATGATGACAAGCTTCTACTCTGAGAAAACTCTGAAAATCAACTGTCTCCCGTGCGAGTTCATTGATCATGAGTCTCTCATAACAAGAATGAAATAACCTGAGATCATTTGTGGTCTGACCTGTTTAGCTAAGTTCCACTTTACTCTTTCCTTTAGAAGAAGAATCATTTTTCTCATCAATGAAGCAATCTGATTGAACAATCAGAAAGTTATGATAGGGAAGAAGTTCATAAATAGAGTGCTCACATGTCTCTGGTAGATAATCAGTATCACTGATTTGAATTGGATCTAATGTAGCATTTATAAAAGGATTTGCCATAAAAGCCGTTACCATCAAAGGAGCATCATCATTGGAATCTGAATCAGCTTCGACTTCTGGATTAGCTAAATTGGCAGCACCTTTTTTGGAGCCCTTCTTCTTACTGTGAGGAGTTTTCTTCTTATCTCCCCTTTGATTCACATCTCCTGTTGTAACATTATTAGGTTGTTTACCCTTACCCTTGTTTTGGTTCTTTTGTTGAGAAGATCCAGCCTTCTGAGTGTTCCAATTGGGTGCAGAATCAAACTTTCGTCTGTCTCCAGTAATGCAGGTAAGAAGAAATGATTCTGAAGATTGACCAGTTCGCTGTTTGTATTCAACAAGAATCAGTCCTTCCACATGTGCCATATTCAGGTTCTTTGGTTCAATAGTGGCAAGTGTAAATTGGGCATAGTTTCCTCAGGATTGCAGAATGCAATCCATCAGGAAAAGAGCCCTAAACTTGTCATCAACTGTAAATCCATAGACTTTTAGACATGTGAGAACCACTCCCAGAGTTGCAATCTGGTTTGCAGGATCTTTCTTCTCATCAAGTGTCCAAGACATGAATTCTTTGAAGTCTAAGAACAAAGACATCGGCCAGGAGAACTATACTTCTTGCCTATCTTATCCCAAAGCATATTTGAAGTCCAATTTCCTTTTGCTTTGGCACAATGGTTCTCATCTTTTTCTTCTTGAGTGAAATCTCTCATCTCCATATCCACATCATTTGGAAGAAAGGAGGAAATATAACCAGTAGCCTGTTCATCTTTGTCATCCCAAGAGCTTTGAAGCTTTTAGGTTTCAACTAGTTCCCGATCACATTTTTTAACCAAAATTTGATATTGAGTCCATTGATCATTAAAGGTTTCAATGGTATGGTTATAAGACAATTGTTGGGATTCAGTTAAAGCATTAAAAGCTTCATCAGAAATCTGTTCAAATCCTTCAGGATAAGAAGGTGCATTACCTGTTTCAGTGGCACTAGTATTCACATAACACTTCTGGGTACCCTGAGCAATCCTGCTAAGCCCTTTGGCTTCAAGGAGGCGAGTGATAGCATAGTTCCATTGCTCATAATTGGTGGTATTGAACATAGGAACGTTAAAGATGCTTTCAGAGTTGTTGTTAGCGTTGTTGGAAGACATGTCGATTATGAAGCATCAATCAGTAAAGATGTACTTCAATAGGTCATAAGTACCAAGGAACATTGAAGGGTCTAATACAGCCACAGTGTATAGGATGATCGCAATAATTCCTTCTCCTTTCTGAGCAAACACCTCAGACAAGGAATGTACTTAATACATTTGCATTAATCAAATATATGCCAGTAGAAAAACCGTTCATTGGTACATGCACATAATGGAATCCTATATTGACTCCTTCATCAGTGCTTCTCAATCAATTTCACACTGTCAGAGACCATACTCTTCACAGAGAGCACATGATTACTCCAGAAGTCGCAATATTGACCATAGTGGCACAGCACTTCCTAATGGGTGTAGAGATGCCTTAAAGCATATAGGGGAGCACTATCTAACTACTGTTTTTCTATAGATCTAGATTGGCAACTTTTATAAATGCCCCTGGCTCATCCGAATGACTACAGAGTTTTGCCTGAGTGCAAAAAACAGTCCCACACTAAAGTGGAGGCTGCAAAGCGTGCCAGTCACTCTGCATACAACTATCTGTAGATTCATAAGGGTTCCACAAATAACTGTTACAGGTATAAAGTGACTTATCTAGATCTATAACTAAACCAGCAAAGAGTGCCTAATGCAACTCTAAACTGAAACCTGCAATATAGATGAAGAAGGAGATAAAGCGAAACATTGATCCACCAACTGCACAACATCGAGTCTGACAGCTTACTTGGTGATGAGCTTGCTGTTGACCTCGACAACGTGATCCATCTTGATAACTGTAGACGTCGATGGCCCTCAGGGCCCATAACCTAATGAAGCAGCAACTATTTAGCATAGGGTGACCAGTCAATAGAGCTCACCAAGTAGAATGCTGAGGAGAAAGCTAGTAGAGCTTAGATGTGAATTGCTTGAAGAGCAGATAGAACTAGATATTGTTCTGTAGTAACTACAACTTTACAGAGAGCTTTTATACTAGATAAAGAGCATGTAATTACTAATATCTACATTGTCCATGGAGGATATTGCCATTGGCCATATTGCTATCTACAGAGATATCACTACATAGTAAAAGATAAGAGTAATGTCTGGAGAATGTCCTGAAGGAGTAGCCATACTTATAACTACATAGAAGTTTCATAATAACTCCATATAGAATCATAGTTACTATACATGGAAGGTATATATTTCACCAGTTAAAGTACCTACTTTTACAACCTTGCATGCTGGAACTTACTGGTTGATGGAGGACTCTGTGCCCTTCCTTGTAGCAGTCCGTAATCACTGTTAACAGTGGAACATCATATACACAATTCCAAGACCACTAGCCTCAGTCCAACAGTACATGAGCTAAATATGTGTACTAGCAACTATATATGTATGAAGTGCATAAGGTTCAGCATTTGTGGACAATCAAAAAGACACAATGAAACAGGAATGCTAACGCCTCATACTGGAGATAATCCAGTTTGTTATTATAGTCTCCTGGCATAGCAGTGACACCTCTGATTTAAGTACTATGTAGAGAGTGGACGGAGGAACAGGAATGAAAGTTATTATCTCTTGCAGTAGTGTTCATGTCACGAGGACAGCATGCATGGACAAAGTGATGAGAATTCAGCTGAAGTACTGGGTCAAGCAGTTGACATTGGGTGACAATGGAAGATGACACTCCTTGAATATTTTTTCGACATATCCCTCCTCTCTGTTTTTCCTTTCCAATACCGCTCCATTTCTTTCTGTTTCTACATTGATTTTGCCACTGCTCTATTTCCCTTTCTTTCTACATTTTCTTTTGCCTTCGTTCTACTTGCTTCCAGTATATAGTTTGTGTAATGTATATAGGTCACACAAAAAAATTTATTCAAAACTAGAAATACATACTACCATGTGAGGAAAACATACAAGCTAAAATGTGCAAGAAGAAGTGACTGTTTGAAATACTACAAGCAGTATTATCTGATGGAGCAAAGAAAAGAAAAAAGGACCCCAGACACCCTGTGACAGAGTGACTAGAGGGGGTAGCTACCATAGTACTATCATGGTGTAAGGGCAGCTACCAGGAAGCCCAAAACCCACAATGGTAGTTACCATGCAACTGCCATATAAATGGCAGGAATGGTAGGCTACCGGGTTTTTGAGACCTACAAGGTGAGAGAAAGACAGGGTAGTGACCCACCTAAGAGGTCCCCCATCCTTTGTAATATAGACGTCTTTATCAGGAATGTACATTGTACTGTAGGACAGAAGGTCAGCCTGAGGAATAGTTTGAATTACGTAGCGTCTTCATAAGTCAAGGTGCGCTCTATGTAATTTTGCGTTTACACCGTGTGTTTCATGTAAACGTGATCGTCTACATTTTGCGTTTTGCGTTTTGCGTTTACACTTGGCTCACCTGTGCATTTACATCGTGCATTTCACATCTTCCAGGCCAAGGTAGACTGATTGAAGATGGCCAACCTGAAATCAATAGGTAGTTACTTATATAGAATCTAATCAGTGAATATCCTTTGTGATTTGACCTGTCTCAAACAACTTGGAAATGAGTTTTTAATGCCCCAGAAAGCCATCCCAGTATTATATCAGATGTGTAATGTACAGAATTCACTCCCAAGCTAGTGACTCCTGAATTGTAGCTTTAGATTTTTGGATATAAGTAAGAGACACTCTTGAACCAAGCATATGCTAATCAAAATTCCATCCAATATACTTTATTATTACTCAAACTTTCAAGAATTATTGTAAACACAACACCTCAATCTGAATGCAAAGCGTTGATGCAAACGTAAAATTTGAAACGCGAGACGTGCTGTAAATGCACATGTAAACGCGAAGTAAACGCTAGCGTCTACAGCAACACAAATTGTAAACACTAGCATTTACATTGCGTTTACATGGCATTTCACTTGCGTTTACATTTGCGTTTACTTAGCGTTTACTCACTGTCATTTTCCACAGCTTAGCCATCATAAAATGGCTGCCACAGCGGCAACATCCGACAACTTTCCCATGCGTCTCGTATGAAGGTTGTTGCTCTTAGTGGATTCCATCTGAACATCCGAAGGATAGGCGTCTGGATTTGGATGGCGGATGGGGTCTTTGTCAGTACCTCAACCAAGGGATATTATTGGACCAATTCAAGGATGACCTGCAGATAGTTGATGGGCATGGGAAGAGGTCGCATTGACCTTCTTGTGCACGAGCTGCATCACGGCAGGAACAGCCAGCCTTGGTAATGTCCGATCAGATCAATCACTTCAGCCTCGATTTCCAGTTCTTTGGGGTGTCTCCCTTGACACACTCATAATACTTCAACGATAGCCCGGTGAGTACTGAGACAGCTAGGCTAGCTAGCTAGTATGTATTTTATGCTGTGAAATACTCCTATGACATAGGGTACATGCATGATATCTTTTTGTGTGGTTTTGTGTGATTTAGAAAGTTATAGCTACCCATGATTACGAGTGTACAGATAGAGGCTTGAGGTCCATAGCCTCAGAAATGTAGCTTGGAGCTGCCAGAAATAATCAAAAGTACGGATGCAAGAATACGCAGCAAGGAGCATTCGTGAAGTGTAACACTGGGTGCAAACTCTGGTAAGTCCCTGGCCTTCTCAATGGATTTACTGGAGACTTATATTGATTTTTCAGCCTTCCAAGAGACTTTTATTGATCTCTTGAATAGACCGGTATAAGTCACCGGTAATAACATTGTATAGCAGAGGACTTACCAGCGTTTGCACCCAGCGTAATCATCTTCAGTAAAATTGGTATTAACACAGCCACTGGACCCACTGGACACAAATCGACTGGATGCATGGCACCGAACGCATCAGCAAATCCACAATTCCATGAAAAATGCTGGATCATACCAAATTTCGGCTGTATGATTGCATATCCATACGACCCTGAGTGCATCCTCAGGATACATGATCATACCAGGTATGCCCCCCAATCCTATGGGAAGATACGAGCAAAGATGCTCCTTCCTACACAGTCCTGCAACCTCCCTCACCTCCAGAATGCCAGATTATGCAACTGGATACCCCATATTGCAGTACTCGGATGATTCCTAGACAGGCTACGCAGCAGTAGGAAGCAGAAAAATGTATGTATTTTGCAATGGTATGTAGTACATGGTCATTACGAGGCCCTTTTAAGGGTCTCGTTCTTATAACACGCCGTTTGCAGCGGTGGCTATGCCAAGTCGGTATACCGGCATTTTCCGCCAGACGCGGTCCAGACTCCAGACCTCAGTACTCAGTTTCGATCGGCTTCGGCATCTCTCATCCGATGCTGTGCACGTCATGACGTGGCCTTGTCCGCTCTCATCCCCAACGCTCATCAGCTTTTCAATGCGACAACACCTCTTCGCTATGCTCGCCATACTTTTGGCTCTCTTTATCTCAGTTCCTACTCCTCAGCCCATTATCTCAACGTGTCTGCCGATCTCAAAAACTGAACACAATACAGCATCAAGGAATTCGTGCTTCGATAACCCTCGCTCAGCGCTGGACTCTGGTGCTCCCTACAGTTTTCAGTTCGCGATATCGGATATCGATGGGTATAGGTGCATCGTTTGTTGTGTATCGCAGCTGCGCACTAACTAATATGGGTGGCAGCTCCGCTACATCTCGGATTACGCACTTGGACAGTTTGCCATATACTCCTGCCTTCAAGGTATTACAATTTTCGGTCTTGGAACTCAACGGATACTGGTGCGTTGTTGCGTAGCTCGCTTTGCTTTCGCCAGCTCATTACAATCTCATCCCTAGTAACGGTATACCGTTCTCATCGTCTTCGGTTACAATCCTGGATACCCTCAGTGACTCCTGTGAACGTTTCTCCCCTTGCAATCCGGTTCCTACATTGTCTTCCTGCTCGCCCGAACACGGACTATGCCCCTGGAAATTGATTTGCCCGTGGAAATTGATTTGCTCATGGAAATTTACTATCCTATGGAAATTAATTTATTTTGTACAAAGTTCTCTTCGTGATCTCGAGTGGGAACTATATGCGATTTGTCGAAATATGATCTATATGTTTGAAAAAATCACTTCATCACAATGCATCAAGCAGTCTATTACTCTGATCCACATGGTGCAGCCTACAAGACCAATCCACTCGTTCTCGCTACTTTCTTTTGCAATGTCAGCTACAACCAGAATACCAAACGAAGCAAGCAAATATGTTTGGCATGCTATCACTGAGCAGTATACCTTGTACAGCGTAACGTGCTCCTGCAATGTTTCTCTAGCAATGTGTCTTCTCGATGTATATTCGGAGGTACTACACATCCGACTTTCGCTTTTTCGTAGTTTCATGTATTGTCATGACTATTGGGCACTAATGTCCGTAGCCTTTTATCACCGCCGCAATTTCCTGCATGCTCTCTGCAGCTGTTCCTTGTCTATGCTGCATCCTCCCCCTAAAATGATTATGTTCAACAACAATCTTGACGGAGTCGCAAAATGGACCACTCATGCTCTTACGATGAATATGACTGATAAAATCTATCAGTTCTTTGTAACAATACATGATCGTTCTCAACGTCTTATCCTGCTGTTTCTCCTGAGTCATCAAGTAACATCACATCTGCTGACACACCCAAAATGCTCTGGATTTGCTTTGAAGGGTGGCGCATGCGTAGCAAAAACGACTTTCAATTATTACCAGCTGAAGGACTATCTAGTGGTAGAAACTTCAATTGTAAATCCAGAATCAGTGATGTTCCGGTTCAAGGAAGTTCAAGATTGTGAAGAGCATAATGTTCAAAATGTGGTGCCTAACCTTTTATATACTGACATACCTCTTTCTAAGCTTGTTCCCATGTTGAACCGCAAAACTTTGCAGAAACTTGCCAGGCAACACAAAATCAAAATTGGTTGGAACCTCAAACTCAATGAAATTGCTGCTCTATGCAGTCTTCATAAATGTGCTAATGATTGTAAGCAATATATATCTGTCTTTGAGCCCTTGAGCACTGTACAAGTCAAAACAGACTTTTTTCCTCCCAAGCCAAACCAGCCAGAATTCATTAAAAAAATCATTGAAAGTTGGACTGAAGATTTCCATTCTAATAATATAGAAGAGGCTGGTTGTGCTGTCTGTGGTCAACTGAAACCTCGATCAGATTTGAATCCATTGAAATCAGTGTCTGGTTTTCTACAAGTACTGTGCACATCTGGAGTGACCCGATCTGAAAGAAAATCTTCAAGTGAAAAAATTACTGAGATCAGTAGCCCAGTAATCGATAAGAATTGTGATAAAGTATGCTCTGAGTGTCGACGTGCTTTATTGAATGGCAAAGTACCACGTATCTCACTGGCTCGAGGACTCTGGCTTGGTGATGTTCCTTCTGAGTTGAAAGATTTGAATTTTGTGGAGCGGCTTCTGATTCAAAAAATTAGGACTAATTGCTGTTTTGTAAGAGTGTCTTCTGGAACACGCAAAATGATATCTCACGTCATAGCTTTTGATTCACCAGTGACCAAAGTGTATGATATCCTACCACCCCCGCCTGATGAATTAGATGAAGTTCTTGCAATCATGTTTACAGGGCCTTGTAAACCAACTGAAAAGGATTACCAGAGGACTCCAATGCTGGTACGTCGCAGATATGTTTACAATGCATTAACATGGTTAAAGTTAAACCATCCCGCGTATCATGATCTAAATATCTCTATGGAAAATCTTAATATGTACGCTGAAAATATACCTCCAGTATCAGTAGAATGGAAGCCTACAGACAATGAAGGAAACCGAATCCCAGAAGGAACAAGTGTACATGACAATGAGCCTGAGATTGGGACTGAACAGGGTGAAGTTCCTTTTGTTGTACATGGACTGACAGGTGAAAACCTTCAAAATGAGACAGTAGAATCACAAAAGGCAAAAGCCTTAGCTCATTTGAATGCACAAGGCAAATTCTTGGCTGTAGGCCACAGCAAGGAGAGCTCAACAATATTCAAGAATCCTAAACTTTATCCATCAATTTTTCCATGGCTTTTCCCTTATGGATTAGGAGGTTTTGGAATGAACAATATCCTGAAGTTCGGAGAAAAGGCTCACAAAAAGTTTTTACTCAATTATCATGATAAACGATTTCAGACTGACATCACCTTTCCATTTGTTGCATTCAGCCATGAGCAAATTAAAGCAGCAACTTCTAATGGCTTTGCAATGACTGAGCTTCAATCATTTCCAGCCATTGCTGACCGGATACTTAATATCAACCATACTGTACTCACAAATATCATTCAAAGGCTTGAAAGAGGAGAGATGGTACGTCCTGAAACTGAAGAAGAAAAAGCTTGCTTCTCTATAATTCAAGATCTAGATCACGTAGGTGGTGGTGTGAAAGGTTCTATGGCTAGTAAAAAATATCTCAGAAATGAGCTGTGGTCTCTAATTGCTTACTTAGGTGCACCATCATGGTATATTACCTTTGCTCCTTCAGACACAACCCATCCACTGTGTTTATATTATGCTGGTACTCATGAAAAATTCCAGCCAAATCTCAAATTACCAGATGATGATAGAACCAGACAAGTAATAAGAAATCCTGTCTCCGGTGCTAAATTTTTTGATTTCATGGTAAGAATGTTTATAAAGCATATTCTTGGAGTAGACAGTGGTCATGATGGGCTATTTGGCAAAACAAGTGCCTATTATGGGACTGTTGAACAGCAAGGCAGGCTGACACTTCATTTACATATGCTTCTCTGGATTGCTTTTTCAAGGTCTCCACAAGAAATCAGAGATGGAATCTTAGACCCTAACAGTGACTTTCAAAAGAAAATTGTTGAATATCTTGAAAGTGTACATACTGGTAATTTCATGACAGGAGATCAGGAGAGTGTACAGGAAACAGTCAAGTTGAGAACTGAATCAGAAGATTATGTTAACCCTGTTTACTCTCTTCCATCAGCCCCTCCAAATTGCACAGCGCATAAATGTAATAATAAAGAGCAGTGTGATGTATGTGTATCTACTGAACAATGGTGGGATAAGTATAAAGCTGAGGTAGATGATATAGTCACTCGCACTCATATACACAAATGTAAGTCAACTATGGGTAAAGATGGCAAACGTAAGAAAAATAGAGACTATTTTGGCTGCCTGGATAATAAGTACGGAACTTGTAGTGCAAGATTTCCACGCGAAGTCATAGACACTACACAGGTTGATGAAGAAACAGGATATTTGAAAATACAGAAGCATGAACCTTGGATTAACACTTATAATCCGACAATGACATATCTATTGCGGTGTAATTCAGATGTCACTTCACTGCTATCTGGGACTGCAATTAAGGCAGTTGTATATTATGTGACTAATTACATCACAAAATGGAGTTTGAATACACACATCATTTTTGATGTTATAAAATCTGTTCTGGTTCGAAATTCTGAAATGTTAAATGGACCTTTGAGCAGGCAAGAGAAGGTGAGAAAATTGGTCACACAGATGGTAAATCTTTTATCTGTAAAAATGGAGCTAGGAGCTCCTATGATCTGCATGTACTTATTAGACAATCCAGACCACTATACCAGCCATAAGTTCAAAGCTTTTTATTGGAAGAGTTATGTGAATGAAGTTAAAAAATATTGGAGCAGTGATGACGAGGACAAACCACCAGGTAAAGATAAGGTAATTTTACTCAGGAAGAGAAATGGAGTGGTAGCCCTTTCACAAGTTTGTGATTATATATATCGTCCATTAGAGCTTGAGCATATGTGTCTTTATGATTGGGTGCAGCTATGTGAAAGGGTAAAAGTATCAAAAAACAAAGTATCACATCAAAGTCCAGATGAGTTGATGGATATGGAGGTGGTCAATGAAAATGATTCTGATGCTGAAAGCACTGTATCAGATACAGACTCTGATATAAGTCTAGAATCGGATGAAGAAGATGATGATGCATGTGAAGCTGAGTATTTACAAGGCCCCAAACCAATGAATAAAGAAACCTTATCACAAAATATGTTTCCTTTTCTTCATGGACATCCACTTGCTGATACACATGCAATGAAAGTTGGATCTAATGCAAAAAGACTTGTTCCAAACTTTATTGGAGGAACACTACCCAGAGCTGATAAGGGTAATCGCGAATATTATTGTACTGTCATGCTAACTTTATTCAAACCATGGAGGAATGGAAAAATCTTGAAGCATGAGGATCAAAGCTGGGATGATGCATTCACTAATTTCCAGTTCACAGCGCAGCAGAAGCAAGTACTCAAAAATTTCCAAGTTCGTTATGAATGTTTAGATTCAAGAGATGACTATAATGCTCAAAGAAAAACAATGAGTAATAATGCTGTAGATGCAGATATCATTGAATATGAACCAGAATATGATGATGGAATTGATTCTGAGTTACTTGAGATTTCAGATGAATGTGGGCCATTTGAGAGACGCCGACAAGAAGACATGAATGAAATGACAGGGATTTTGGTAGGAATGGGCTGGACAGATAATTTACATGACCGTAAGTCGTTGATCCCACAGGAATGTCAACCAGACGTCACCCGAAGTGCACATAGCTGGAAGCTTCAAATTAACAAAATGAGGCAGGATATACTTGACAAGAGACATAAATCTAGTGCAAACCAGGACACTGCTAATAAATTCAAGAATAGGTTTCCTAATCAAGTTGAGATATTAGACAAAACAGCTTTTGAGACCAAGACAAGACAAGGTCAAACTCAGAATCTCATTGATACTATAGCTAATGAATATAAATTCCATGATAATCCTGAGCAGAACAGAGCTTTTAGAATTATTGCAAATCACGCAGCCAGTCCATGTCCTGAGCAACTGAAAATGTACATTGGGGGGATGGGTGGCACTGGCAAATCAACTGTTCTCCGTGCTTTAAGAAAGTTTTTTGCAGAACGCAATGAGTCACACCGCATGCTTGTTGTTGCCCCAACTGGAAGCGCAGCTGCGCTGTTGGCAGGATCAACATATCACTACATGTTTGGTATCAACTCAAAGTCTGAGGGAGAAAACCATTCTACATCCATACCACAAATCTGTTCGCGTTTAGAAGGTGTCAATTATGTTTTTCTGGACGAAGTATCTATGTTATCTTGTAAAGATATGTATAAGATCAGCGCAAAGCTCGCACTTGCTTTAAGCATGCCTCACCTTCCTTTTGGTGGTATGAGTATGATTTTTGCGGGTGATTTTAGTCAGCTCCCGCCAGCGATAGGCGGAGAAAGTGTAGCATTATATAGTCACTCTATTGGCCAATCACCCAAATCAAAATCGGATCAAGAAAACTCCATAGGACAGCATCTTTGGCATCAAGTAAATACAGTTGTGATGCTCAGAAAAAATATGAGACAAACTGAACAATCAGAAAGAGATGACAAGTATAGAAATGCGTTAGAAAATATGCGATACAAGTCATGTACGCCTGAGGATATTGCATTTTTGCGGACAATGATTTCAAACCCATGTCAGCCAGAAAAATCATTGAAGAATGAGAATTTTCGGAATACTCCTATCATTCTCACTTATAATAAGCACAAGGATGTTGCTAATCGGCTTGGAACTGAGCGATTTGCTGCAGAAACTTGCCAGAAACTCACATCTTTTTATTCTGAAGATGAACATGTAATCCTTGAGGAGATTCCTGAAGATCAAAGACAATACAGAAAAAGACGAAGATCTAAGCGATTTCGAGTGAACGGTAAGATTCAGAAAGAACTTTGGAGCCAACCACATTCTTATAATGATCGACAAGTTCCAGGTAGATTAGATCTATGCCTAGGAATGCCCGTTATGATTAGATACAATAGTGCCACAGAACTTTGTATCACAAAAGGTCAAGAGGGCTATGTTCATGGTTGGAAAGCCAAGACGGGTAAACATGGCAAGTTAGTCTTAGATGTACTCTTTATCAAGCTTCATAAGCCACCCAATCCTCCAGCTCCAATCAAATTTGATGGCTTACCAGAGAATGTTGTCCCTATAACTCGCAACACAGTCCGAATTGAATGCAAGCTATCAGATGACTCTGAAATTGCTATATCTCGGACACAGGTTGAAATACTACCCAATTTTGCAATGACAGACTTTGCCTCTCAAGGAAAGACTAGGGATTGGAATGTTGTTGACATACATAACAGCAGGGACTTTAGAGCTATATACACAGCATTGTCTCGTAGCTCCTGCGCTGATCAAACTCTTATTTTACAAGGATTTAATACAAACTTATTGACAGGTGGCATAAAGAATAAAGGTGGATATAGACAGGAGCTCAGAGAATTAGAACTTCTAGATGAGATAACAAGACTAAAATACTTGGGGATATTGTCACCTTCTGTCTTCGGTGACCGTCGGTCAAGTTTGATCAAGTCATTCCGCACTGTGCAAGGCATAAACTTTGTCCCTGCCTCAGTGCACAAGTCTATTGAATGGAATGATAGTGACCCTCTACCAGACACATTTGATTCAGGAGAAACATGGCAAATTATCTCTGCTGATAATGAAACTGACCAGAAAAACAAAAGGCAGCTCAAAGGAAATTTTAAAACTGCAAAAGGTGCTACACAAAATGAGACAAAAGGAAGGACTCTCAAGAGAAAAGCTCAGGCTGAAGAACCTGAAAGACCAAGTACTACTCCTAAAAAGAAAATCAAAGAAGATGTTCCAGCTCAGATTCAGAGAAATTCAGCTTCATATTTAAGCTATCCATCCCTAAGATGGTTTCTCAATAGCTGTGCTTATGACTCTGCTATCATCCTTCTGTATTACCTTTATGTCAATCATTTTGAGATTGAAATGTCTCATTTTACACAAATACTGTTCATGGATCTACTGGATGCTTTTCGCTCTGGCATTACAGATCTTACAGCTGCAAGAGAAAATGTGAGGCGTGGTCTTCATAACATTGATTCAGAAGCATTTTCTTATGGACAGTATGCTGATGCCGGTGAAGTGCTTCTAGCATTAACGCAGTCAGATCTTTCATTTTCCAGAAGTCAAGTTATCTGCACTAATAATCATGTTCATAAACCATGGAAAAATAGAACAAATATGCTACTTTATATGTCTTCCAGAATGTATCAATCTACACAACAATGGGTAGACAATTTTGTTCAACCATTTGGTTGGCAATGCCAAATCTGTCATACAGAGCTTCAAACTGTCATTGAGTTTACTAGATTTCCTAAATTCTTTTTACTGTATGTCCCAATAAATGCTTCAATGGAGATTGACAGGATGATTAACCTCACTGTCAATGGCAACCAAAAACCATATGATTTGAAAGCTATAATTTATTTTGGAGAAGAGCACTTTATTCTCCGTATATTCAGTAATCAAGCAGAATATATATATGATGGTATCAAAAATGGAGTACCCCATAAAGCTAGCATATTGGTAAATGGAACTGAATCTGTTACATATTATGACAATAAAAAAGCAGCAGTTTTGCTATATGGCTTATTTGTATAAGTAATAATAATGTTTGTTGATTTCAGGGCCTCGTTATTGCCACGCGAAGCGGTGGCCCACAAGCTCTTCATACATATAGGTACATATGCTACAATACATCACCCATGCTCCATCGCACTCACCTCCTCACACTACCCACTCTGAGCATAATCCTCTCAATGGAACATACAATGACACTGCTACAACTTCACAGCTCGGGCATAGGTGCTAATGAAAAAAACAGTCAGAAAATAGGAAACATTGAGAAGATTAGCACATACCTTGAGAGTGCAGTGAATAGGACGGTGACCCGCGCACTGGTAAAATGTTGAAATATATACCTTCCATGTATAGTAACTATGATTCTATATGGAGTTATTATGAAACTTCTACATAGCTATAAGTATGCTAGTCCTCCAGGACATTCTCTGGACATTACTCTTATCTTCTACTATGTAGTGATATCTCTGTAGATAGCAATATGGCCAATGGCAATATCCTCTTAGTCTCTAGGTATGTCCATGGACAATGTAGATATTAGTAATTACATGCTCTTTATCTAGTATAAAAACTCTCTGTAAAGTCGTAGTTACTACAGAACAATATCCAGTTCTATCTGCTCTACAAGCAACTCGTATCTAAGCTCTACTAGCTTTCTACTCAGCACTCTATTTGGTGAGCTCTACTGACTGGTCACCCACCAGTTTTTCAAGCTCACACTCAAGCTCACTCTAACCTATCCCTTGGCGTCTTCCTCCGTTTACTTCCTCCCATGCAAGTCAGACCTCACACTCAAGCTCACACCAACTCACTCAAGCTCACTCAAGCTCACACTCAAGCTCACACTCAAGCACACACCCAAGCTCACTCAAGCTCACACTCAAGCACACACCCAAGCTCACTCAAGCACACACTCAAGTGCACACCCAAGCTCTCACTCAAGCTCACTCAAACTCACACTCACCCAAGAACTCAATAGTGGATAAGTGTTGCTTATGCACCTTTCAGAAATAAGTATCTTGTTATGAAATGAAGTGTAGTGAAGTTGGGTAAGCTGGGATAAGCACAGCCACACCCAAAATGGAAGTCAAGCAAGCCATTTAATGCAAGTATCTTGTTATGAAATGAAGTGTAGTGAAGTTGGTGGGATAAGCATAGCCACACCTAAAATGGAAGTCAAGCAAGCCATTTATGCAAATATTTGTTATGAAATGAAGTGTAGTAAAGTTATGTAGGGATAAGCACAGCCACACCCAAAATGGAAGTTAAGTGAGCCATTTAATGCAAGTGTAGTAAAGTTGGGTAGGATAAGCACAGCCACACCCAAAATGGAAGTCAAGCTCACATTCAAGCTCACACTCAAGCTCACTCAAGCTCACTGCGGCTTGAGTGGCTTGACTGTGAGCTTGAAAAACCAGGTGCCCCTGCTTCATCAGGTTATGGGCCCTGAGGGTCATCAATGCTGGTCTTATCTCATACAACTACTGTTGTCAAGATGGATCGCGTTGTCGAGGTCAACAGCGAGCTCATCACTGAGTAAGCTGTCGGACTTGATGATTGTGCAGTTGGTGGATTGATGTTTTGCTTTATCTCCTTCTTCATCTATATTGCCTCGTAAAATATAAAACCTGGGTTCAGTTTAGAGTTGCATTAGGCACTCTTTGCTGGTTTAGTTATAGATCTAGATAAGTCACTTTATACCTGTAACAGTTATTTGTGGAACCCTTATGGATCTACAGATAGTTGTATGCAGAGTGACTGGCATGCTTTGCAGCCTCCATTTTAGTGTGGGACTGTTTTTTGCACTCATGCAAAACTCCATAGTCATTCGGATGAGCCAGGGGCATTTATAAAAGTTGCCGATCTAGATCTATAGAAAAACAGTAGTTAGATAGTGCTCCCCTATATGCTTTGAGGCATCTCTACACCCATTAGGAAGTACTGTGCCACTACAGTCAATATTGCGACTTCTAGAGTAATCGTGTGCTCTCTGTCAAGAGTATGGTCTCTGACAGTGTGAAATTGATCGAGAAGCACTGATGAAGAAGTTAATATAGGATTCCATTCTGTGCATGTACCAACGAACGGTTTTCTACTGGCATATAGTTGATTAATGCAAATGTATTATGTACATTCCTTGTCTGGGGCGTTTGCTCAGAAAGGAGAAGGAATATTGTGATCATCCTATACACTGTGGTTGTATTAGACCATTTGATGTTCCTTGGTACTTGTGACCTATTGAATGCACATCTTTACTGATTGATGCTTCATAGATCAACGTGTCTTCCAACAACACTAACAACAACTCTGAAAGCATCTTCAATGTTCCCATCCTCAATACCACCAATTATGAGTTTTGGAACTATGCTATCACCTGCCTCCTTGAAGCCAAAGGGCTTAGCAGGGTTGCTTCAGGTACCCAAAAGTGTTATGTGAACACAAGTCCCACCAAAACAGGTAATGCACCTTCCTTTCCTGAAGGATTTGTACAAGTTCCTGATGAAGTTTTTAATGCTTTAACTGAATCCAAACAATCATCTTATAACCAAATCATTGATACCTTCACTAATCAATGGAATCAATATCAAATTTTGGTTAAAAAACACGATCGGGAATTAGTTGAAACTTATAAGCTTCAAAGTTCTTGGGATGACAAAGATGAACAGGCTTTGGGTTATATTTCCTCCTTTCTTCCAAATGATGTGGGTTTGGAGATGAGAGAGTTCACTAGAGAAGAAATAGATGATAACCATTGTGCCAAAGCAAAAGGAGATTATACCTTGCATATGCTTTGGGAAAAGATAGACAAGAAGTATAGTTCTCCTGGCCCGACATCATGGTTCTTAGACTTCAAAGAGTTTATGTCTTGCATGCTTGATGAGAAGAAAGATCCTGCAAACCAGATCGCATCTCTGGGAGCAGTTCTCACACGTCTTAAAGCCTACAGATTCACAGTCAATGACAAGTTTAGAGCTCTTTTCTTGATGGATCGCATTCCGCAATCCTGGGGAAACTATGCTCAATTTACACTTGCCACTATTGAACCAAAGAACCTGACTATGGCACATGTGGAGGGACTTATTCTCGTTGAGTACAAACGACGGACTGGTCAATCTTCTGAATCATCTCTTCTTACTCGCATTACTGGAGATAGATGAAAGTTTGATTCTGCACCCAATTGGAACAACCAGAAGGATGGATCTTCTAAACAGAAGAACCAAAACAAGGGTAAGGGTAAACAACCCAAACCTCAGGAACCTTCTAATAATGTTACAACAGGTGATGCAAGTCAAGGGGGAGATAAGAAGAAGAAAACTCGTCGCAGTAAGAAGAAGGGTTCCAAAAAAGGTGCTGCTCATTTAGCTAATCCAGAAGTCGAAGCTGATTCAGATTCTGATGATGATGCTCCTTTAATGGTAACTGCTTTTATGGCAAATCCTTTTATAAATGCCGAATTAGATCCAATCAAAATCAGTGACTCTGATGATCTACCATTTATGAACTTCTTCCTTATCATAACTTTCTGATTGTCCGATCAGATTGCTTTATTGACGAAAACAATAATTCTTCTTTGAAGGAAAGAGTAAAGCAGAACTTAGCTAAACAGGTCAGACCACAAATGATTTCAGGTTACTTCATTCTTACTCATTATGAGAGACTCATGATCAATGAACTCACACAGGAGACAGTTGATTTTGAGAGCTTTCTCAGAGTAGAAGCTCGTCATCAAATGACCTGTAAGCTAGCCGAAATTTGGGATTACACATACAATTCTGATGGCACTCATACAGAACCTTATCTTCGAGCAAAAGAGGATCTAAATGGTGACAAAGACATGACAAACCAATGGTTTGATCATGAAGGAACTATCTGTCCCATTCAGAAACAAATCAAGGAAGAGGTCGAGTATTTCTGCCATTATATCATGAATAAAGCTTTGTCTGATATGCGCAACCATAAATGGATTCCACAGCAGTTTAAAAAATGTGAGCCAGTTCCTTCAAAGCCTCCTTCATTGATTGAGAGAGCTTACTGGCCTACTCCTGCTCAATCTATTATGCGCACAAATGGTGTTACAATTAACACTCAATTTCATGATAAATCGCTATATCCTGATTTTATTTGCACTCTACCTTTTAATCATACCAAAGCGTCATCGTCATCTTCGAGTAAAAAATGAAAGGCTGTTCAAGGTTCGTCTTCTTCTGAATCATCAGATTCTACATCTTCGGATCAAAGCGAAGAAAGTTCCTTTAGATATATTCCTCCAAGTGTTGCATTCAAAATGTGGCAAGACAGAATGTCTCACATGTTCACAGATCCAATCCTTGTGAATATGAAAAGAGAACCTGATGAATCTGGAAATACCTCAAAGAAACCTTGCTATGATGCACCTTTAGAAGAAGCTGGTCCCTCAATGTTTCCATTTCATCTGGATATCTTGCCGATGATGATGGTGTCAGTCTTGGTTCAGAATCAGATGTGGAAATCTATATTGATGGAGACAAAACTATGGCTTTCTGGCAAGTATTTCACACCTCTAATAAAAATAGTGCACTCATACAATTGCCTCAGATCTCAATGTCATCGGACTATTGTGAATCTCATAAAGCCCTAGCAGCTCTAGACAAATGATGTGCCTGTATTTATTTGTGAACAAAGTTTTGTTGCTCGTGCACATTGCTCAACGTGTGAAAAGTATCCTTCGAATAGTATTTGTAAGAGTAAGATCACTGATGAAATAACCTATTGGATTTCAGATTCGGGTGCATCGACTCACATTACAAACAATTTGATGGATTTTGCTCAGTACCATAAGTTACCCAATCCGATTCCACTTCAGATTGCTGATAAAAGATCTGAAACTTACCTTGAAGGTGTTGGAACTGTGTTTATTGAACATATCAACAAAGAAGGAGTCAAACATACTATAAAACTATACCCAGTGTTTTATCAACCAACCTGCACACATCGTTTGTTGTCTCGAGGATGTATCCTTCAAGAAGGATACTATGAAATCTCACAAGATGACAAGTCTGAGTTTCAGAAAGAAGTAGATCAAAGTCTTCTGATGACATTATTACCAATGCATCGGAAAGACAATTTGCATTGCCTCAAGTCAAAGATAATCATTCCTGAGTCAGTAAATTTATCATCTACTCTTACTGATTATGACATTGTGCTGGAAAGGCAGTGGAAAGTCATATCATAGAAAATACTAAAGGCTTGAAACCTTTTAAAGTACCTGAACATAGTGTATGTCAAGGCTGTGCCTTAGGCAAGACTCCATCGAAATCTTATCCTTTATCAGAAAAGCGAGCTACAGAAGTATTAGAACTTGTGCATACAGATTTAAAACAACAACCATCTATATCATATCACAAGTACGAGTATTTCGTCGTTTTTCTAGATGATTTTAGTTCTTTCGAAATCTGATGTCTTTAAGTCTTTCAAAATGTATGTTGCCTGGGCAGAGCAGTCTACTGGCAAAAAACTAAAGACTTTATGATCAGATTTGGAAACAGAGTTTATGAACGAAGATTTTGACAACTTTCTTGTTGAAAAAGGCATTAGAAGGCAAAAATCAGCTCCATACATACATGAACAAAATGGTCATGCCGAGAGAATAATTAGAACACTCAATGAGAAGTCAGAATCCGTGCATCATCATGCAAATGGACCTCCTTCTTGGTGGGAATTTTCTCTTGCCACAGCTACTTTTGTAGCATGTCACACACCAACAAAATGACTCAATTGGAAAACTCCTTTTGAATTGTGGTACAAAAAGAAACCAGATGTATCATATTTTCGCTTTTGGGGATGTGCTGCATATGTATTCATTCCAGAAAAGAAAAGAGTAAACAAACTCTCCCCAAAATCGGAATTAATGATCTTTGTTGGTTATGAAAAAGGTTCTAAAGTGTGGTTATTCATGAGACGTGACAATTCACTCTTCGTTAGTCCACAAGCACTCTTCATAGAGAAATGGTTTCCATGAGTCTTATCATCTGAAACAGAAGAAAGCGACAAATCCACCAAACCTGTCCAACCTTCTGAATTAATGTGCAGTTTGCACAAACAGGGTACAAATAATCTCCCACCTGACCCTGTAGTACCTCTCAATTTATATGACCTGTTCCAAGATCATTTTGATGATTAGGGTCCACCACCCGATGAAGGTAATGGTGATCATCAAAATATTGATGATGGAAATGGTTCGGATGAAAACTCCAAAGACCATGATCCTGGATCACACCAACCTTCTGATCCAAATGACTCTGAAACAGAATCTATACAATCTCGTGAACCGACTCAACCACCTGCTCAAGTACCTGCTGATCCTGTACCTGTACAAGGTCCTCAACCAGTTAATCCACGAAACGTTGATTTAACTACTGGTAGATTTATAAATAGAGAACCTAATCCAAATCAGACTAGATCTTCAGATCGTCAATCTAGACCAAATTGGAGAATTACAGATCTGAACATGCAACACAGTAGAGACATACCACGAGGTGGATGGACTAGAGTAACTCCAAGAGTAACTCGTTCTCAATCTTGTGCTACTGGTTCACAAACTGTAACAGATCCAACTCCATCTACTTCTCAAGTCAGAGAAGAGAGTGACAATGAAGATCAATCTGAAACAGAAGCAGGATCTAGTGGAGAAATTGCGGAATTTCTTGAAGAAGATGTTTTAGAACAACATGTACAACAAGGGGGAGTATGGTTACAAAATTATCTCTTATCACAGGCGTTTGTAAATAATAAACAAGGAAGTTCCTCTGCAACACCTCTATTGCTTTAGTGGATGAATATCCATATCATCATGATACCAATAGAGATCCAGATCCAAAAAATAAAAGAGATAAAGTTACAAAAGATCTGATAGACTATTGGGAAAATAAGACCTTCGTGCAGCACTGGACATCAACAAATGATTTCAGGAATGCTCCAAAGGATCTTAAAAAGCAATGGGAAGAAGCTTGTCAGTATGAGATTGATCAATTAAAAAAATGAAATGTCTTTGAATTGGTAGACCTTCCCAAAGGTCGTAAACCAGTCAGATGTCGTTGGGTATTCAATATTAAATCAAACAAAACAAAATGTGCATGACTTGTTGCAAAGGGCTTTTCCCAGACAGAAGGAATTAATTATAACAATGTTTTCAGTCCAGTAGTCCGCTTTGAAACGGTTAGACTGTTACTTGCCATTGCTGCTATAGAGAATTGGGAGATCAAGGCACTAGACGTCAAAAGTGCTTTTCTCTATGGACTTCTTGACGAAGAAATCTATATGACACAGCCTGATGGCTTTGTTAGTCAGGACAGAAGCAAGGTTTGGAGGTTACGCAAGGCACTTTATGGTCTGAAACAAGCAAGCTTAGCCTGGTGGACTGAATGCACAAAGTATATGCAATCTTTAGGCTTTAAGTGCTTACATTCAGATGCCGGCGTATATATTTATTGTATGAATGGCAAAACCATAATAGCCATCATATATGTAGATGATGTGTTATGGATGGGTTCTGATCTGCAATTATTAAACAGATTAATGAATCAATTCATGGCTAAATGGGAATCTCATGATCTCGGAGATGCAAAGGAATTTTTAGGCATGCACATAGAATGTGATCGAAAGAAAAGTATTCTTACTCTCGATCAAGAAGACTATTTAGAAAAAGTCATCAAACGTTTTGGTGCTGAGAATATGAAGCACACAACAACACCTATGCCACAGTCATATATTCCTTTAGCACACAATGGTAATGTTGATACCAAAGTTAGAACTCTGTTCCAACAAGTAATTGGCTTGATCCTTTATCTTATGCTTGGTACTCGACCTGATATAGCTTTTGCTGTTATCAAGTTATCAACATATTCAGCAAATCCCTCCCCAGACCATCTAAAGAAAGCCATGTACATTATAAGATACTTGCTTTCTACGAAACATTATAGACTCATCTATGATGGATCTAAATCTAGTGGTCTTATAGGTTCTGTGATAGTGACTGGGCACAAGATAGAGATAATCATCATTCACAAACTGGCTTTATATTTGAGCTTGCACAGGGCTCAGTCTGCTGGTCAAGTCAAAAACAAAAAATTGCAGAGTACATGGCACTTTGTGAATGTGCAAAACAGGCTCTATGGATTAAAACTCTATTAAAGGAAGTTAAATTAAATCATGTTCCTATTGTTGGTGACAATCAAGGCTCAATCTTTATTAGCCAAAATCCTATCACTGAATCAAGATCGAAGCATATTGATATATGTTACCATTTTATACAAGAACTGACTCAGAGGTCTAAAAAGATCCAACTTTATTTTACTCCTGGAAACGAAAATTGTGCAGACCTTCTAACGAATAATCTTGGGCACATTAAGTTTCTTAAATTCCGAAATGAGTTAGGACTATTCTTTGATTCTTAAATATACTTATGGGTTGGAAACAACCGTCAAGATTTTTAGAGTGGATACTACTCACATTCCATTATGTTTATGCTCATTCAAGAATCATTTAATCCTTGATGTGTGCTTACAATGCTGCACTTAAGTCCGCATCTAAAGCGAGGGGGAGTGTTGAAATATATACCTTCTATGTATAGTAACTATGATTCTATATGGAGTTATTATGAAACTTCTACATAGCTATAAGTATGCTAGTCCTCCAGGACATTCTCTGGACATTACTCTTATCTTCTACTTTGTAGTGATATCTCTGTAATAGCAATATGGCCAATGGCAATATCCTCTTAGTCTCTAGGTGTCAAGAGCGTTGTCACTTAGCAATTATCCACCCAAGTCACACAATGAACAAGATAGATTAACGAGGTATGAGAGACGAGAGAGATATAGAGAGCTAATGAAGACGAGAGAAGAGCGAGTAGCTGACTATGCTCGACACTGCACTGTACTAGGAGTGGAGTGAAGACGAAGTGAACAGACTAAGGAATCTAGCTACGAGATCTGCGATATATATAAGAGAGAAATGAATATGTGAGAATGTCCATGGAGCCTAGGGATCGGAGGAGATAAGAATGTGAGTCAAGTAAAGAAGTATATATGTGAGAATGTCCATGGGGATAAAGGGGACGGAGAGGTGAGTCATAGATTGGGATGGATGATGATGAGAAGTAATTAGTGTTTATGGGTTTATGGAAGGTGATAGACGGGAAGTAAATAGGTAATAGAAGGAAATGAAGAAGAAATGAAGGAGGCGAGAGGCGATTCATGACACTACCCCCCTTCTAGGTCAAGCTTTCACTGGAGCTCGGAAGTCGATTGGTCCACTGCTTCGTCCATTGCTTCCTGATCCTTTTGTCCAACCCATGTATAGTCGGCCAAGTTTCTGGTAAGTCGTTGGGGAAGGTACCCCATCCTGTTAGGTCTGGTTCACGTTCCCCCCATCTTGTTCCTTCCCATGTACCCCATCCGTTATTGTCGTTGACATAGTTTATGTGAATGTTTCCTCCCCATATGCTCGCATCTCCCCATCCTAAGTTATTCCGCTCATTTGGTCGGAGGCTAGATCGGTAGGTAGCGCATCTCACTCGGTGTCCTGCCCCTAATCTGCATCGTTTCGACGACTCACGTCCTGACCAGATGCATTGATTACATCCGCTGTGTTGTCCCGTGTGTCCGTTGGTTAACCTGCAACGCCTGCCTGACCGTAGGCCGTATCTGCAGCGTCCGGTGTTGTCTGATAGTGGGTCGATTGTCGTTGTGGTATGAGTTGAGACCGTGATGGCGATGGGTGTGGTCATGGTAGAGGTGTGGTGTGTGGGTGGGGAGGTGAGGTTTGGTAGGATGTGGTTGAACTATGTTCTGTCATTTGGTTTCGATGTGTCTGCCTTTTAAAGAGTTCTTGTTGCGGTAGTGGAAGGCAGCCAAGTCACCATTCGTTAGGTTGTGACAGTAGACACCGTTAGTGTCGGTAAGCTCGGGGATGTTTCTGATGAAATTCTTCGATCATGTCTTTTACCTTGATCAGGTTTGACGTAGGTACCCAAGTATTCTCCGAGTCGGGGTAATCCAACCATTTGATAAGGTACTGGGTCCCTTTTCTATTCCTGGTCGGTTTCGAGTCTAGTATCATTTCGACGTCATATTCTTCGTCTGCGTCCAGTAGCTCCGCGGGGGGTTCGGGGTAGTTTGGCCTGTGAGCGTCCGTTTCAACATACAGCGTTAATAGGGATGCATGGAAGACGGGGTGTATACGCCAGGTTGTCAGTAATTTCAATTTGTAGTTAACCTGACTGATCACTTCAATGATTTTGAATGGGCCATGACGACGATCGGACAACTTAGGTTTCGGTCTTGTTGTCTTTAGGTTCTTTCCGTCGAGTAGTACCTTATCTCCAATCTTGTACCCTGTCCAGGTCATGGAATGGTTTCCATGCTGTGTTTTCATCGTCTCGGCAGCTGATGTCAGGCTCGCTTTGAGTTTGTCCCTGAGTTGGTTGAGGTTTTCGAGTCGTTGCTCTACCGTTGGTAGGTTAGAAGTTGGATTGAATGATGGGAAGAAACGTGGTTGATATCCGTGTAAGAGTTCGAATGGGGATTTTCCTGTTGCCGAGTGGATTCTGGTGTTATGACTGAATTCAGCGTAAGGTAGATAGTCTACCCAGTCTTCTTGTCGGTAGTTACAGAAGATGCGTAGGAATTGTTCGAGTTCTTGGTTGTATCGCTCCGATTCTCCATCGGTCTGTGGGTGATAAGCGGTACTGAGGGCTGAAGTTATGCCTAATTTTTCATGGACAGCGGCCATGACCTTGCTAGCGAACTGTGGACCTCGGTCGGATATCATTTTGTCCCATAGTCCGTAACGTCGCCAAGTGTTGTCAAGTAGAAGATTACTGTACCGTCACTGTCAATTGTTTTTGTACACGGTGATATGATGACCGTTTTGGTTGACTTGTCTACTGTGACGTGAATCGCATTGAACCCTTTACATTCGGGGAGATCGGTGATGAAGTCAGTAGTGATAGTTCCAAAAGGACATTCTGGGGTTTTGGTGGGAATTAGGGGGATCCGAGTAGGATGATTGTTAGTTTTCGTCGCCTGGCATTTGGCGCAGCCCGTTACGTAGTCCCTGACAAAAACTGACATTCCGGGCCACCAGAATTCTCTGCTGACTAGTTCGTAAGTTTTGTATCGTCCAGGGTGTCCTGCTGCTAAGGAATCGTGATGTAATTTTACGATATCCCGTCGGAGGTCATTGTCCGCCGGCACGTAGATTTTACCTCGGAATAAGATGATTCCATCTTCGTAGTTCCATTCCTGTAGATTCTTCACCAGCGAACGTGGTCCGTTCCGTAGAATGACATCTAAGGCACTTACTACCTCTAGGTCCCTCTTGGGGCATTCCTTGATTCTCCGTCGGAGTTCTACGTCCCCTATAGTGGTTACTGCTCCCTGTCTAGTTGCTCGGATTTGGAAGAATTTGGGGTCCAGGAGGATCCTGTCAGCGTTGTCGTTCTCGGTTCCAATTCTGTGATCTGGCCGTCTAGACAACGGATCAGCTTTGTTGAGGCTTCCTGGTTTATGTAGAAGGGAAAACTCAAATCGTGTGAGGAACAGCGCCCATCGTGCTTGTCGTCGACTGAGTTTCTGGTTAGTCTGAAAATATTCCAAGTTCCTATGGTCTGTAAAGATTTCGATAGTATGGGGGGCTCCTTCCAAATAATGTCTCCATGTCTCGAGCGCTCGTATGATTGCCAGTAGTTCTTTGTCATGGATGTCGTAGTTTCGTTCGGTTTCAGAGAGGGATTTGGAGATGTAGGCGACTGGATGCCATTGGTTGTCCTCCCCTGTTTGCATAAGTATTCCTCCCATTGCGTAGTCTGATGCGTCCACTTCTACTCAGTATGGTTTTGTGTGATCCAGCATTAGTAGAACGGGTTTGGACGTGAAGGCCGTTTTGAGGGATTGAAAGGCTTTCTCGGCCTCTGTACTCCAGTACCAGTGGTTGTCCTTCTTCGTCAGATCGAAGAGATGTCGTGCGATTTTCGAAAAGTCTTTGATGAAGCGTCTGTAGAAGTTCCCGAACCCCAAGAAGGCCTGTACTTCCTTCACTGTTTTGGGCGTTGGCCATTCAACTACTCCCGCTACCTTGGTTGGGTCCATTGCCAAAGTGTCATGAGAGACAATCAGTCCTAGGAAGTCGACTTTGTCTGCTTCGAATACACACTTTTCGGGTTTGGCGTACAGGTCGTTGTCCCGTAGTCGTTGTAGAACTGTTCGGATCAGTTTCCGATGTTCTTCTATGTCATGGGTGAATATTAAAATGTCATCCATATAAATGACGATCTTCCCTTGGTCAATGAGATCCTTGAAAATAGTGTTCATCATTGCTTGGAAGGTCGCTGGCGAGTTCATTAATCCAAAGAACATGACCGTCGGTTCGAATAGTCCTCGGTTGGTTTTGAAGGCGGCTTTCCATTCATCCCCCTCTTTGATACGAATGTTATTGTATCCCCACCGTAGATCGATTTTGCTGAATACGTATGCGTTTTTGAGTTTGTCAATTAGTTCTGGGATGAGGGGTAGTGGATACGCGTTCTTCACAGTCCTTTATTGAGTGCTCTGTAATCCTGTACGGGACGTAGCTTTCCGTCCTTTTTCTTAACGAAGAAGAAGGGACTTGCCATTGGAGATTTTGATGGTTTAATATATCCCTTTTCGAGATTCTCATTCAGGAAGGTGTCGAGTTCGGATTGTTCGTTTGGGGAAAGAGGATATGTTTTACATGTGCATGGTAGAAAACCGTCTTGTAACTCGATTGCGTGTCCCAGTCACTTCGTTGGGGTAAGCGTTCTGAAGTCTTTTTGTCGAATACCGACAAGTATTCGTGATAATGTTTGGGTATCTGTCCTTCTAATGGGGTCGGCGAGTTCATGGACTCGTTTTCGGTGTTTCGGCGTGCTTTGGAAAAGGCAGCTCGGATACTCAGCTTGGTTTCTGATAGATCTTCGTTGGGGTCGCTCGGAGTATCTAGGTATTCCATAACGAGTTCACTCCATTGTCCTGGAACCTCCCATTGTCCGGTTGTATCCTCTGAGGTAAGCATTGCTCCTAAGTCGATTCGTTGCAGTCGGATGTTTCTAGACCGTTGTGATCGACGTCGTCCAGCTATCTTTGACTGTGGTGTAGTTTTATGAGGTCCTACGATGTCTTTGAATGTCACTTGGTAATCTCGGTGGTATGTTCTGGGATCGACTACTTCAGGTTGTTTCGTTTTCGTAGGATAGATTGTCGACTTAGCTTTGGTTCACACTGGAACTTTCTCCAGTGTACAAGCGTTGGGGCATTGTGTTAGGTTGATTTCTGATGTTGCCCAATCGATTTCCAGATTATGATGTCGTAACCAATCGGTTCCCAGGATGATATCATGGTCCGCTATGTCTGTGATGTAAAACTCGGCGGTTTCCTCGTGGTGAGATTGATGGTCTTGGTTGTAGATTCGTAGTTTTTGAATGGTGTAGTGTCTTACCCATCCCATCACTGTTTTCTGATCCGTCGACATTTCGAACTGGAAATGGTTTTTCTAGGGGAGTACGGTTGAGGTGATGTTTTTGGGCGAAGGCGTCGTTAATGATGATTCCTTCTGCTCCACTGTCTAACAAAGCAGTTGCGTCAATTTTTCGTCCAGTTATTTTCCCGATCAATTCAGTTTTGAAGCTCTATTGAAGGGGTCTGTTGGTTTCGAGTGATTGCCGTGATTCTTAATTCAGATGGGAATCGTGGCTTATGAAAGGGTATAAGGCTCGTGTATTGCCTATGTTTTACTGGTATATATGTCCATGTTCCTCCTCCTGACGACGTGGCAGGGGAGGTATTCAAAAATCCGATTCTGTTACGAACTTCTTTAGTAGCCCTTCCTTTTCTTCTCCCGATAGTGCTCCGATTCTGGCAGTGAGTTCTGAGATATTGTCGTTGGTAGTGTCGACCTTGGGATCCAAGGTCTCTGTGACGGCTGCGGTTTTTTCTTATGGAGGGTCTCCAGGTCGTGTTGTTGGAAGTGGTCGGAGGCGCACTGGGGAACGTAGGGCAATCATTCCCTATATGTCCCTGTCCCCGACATCTGAAGCATCGCCCTTCCTTCCTCATTTTATCTCTTTCTTGGGGGGTCAGTTTCAGTGGATATTTAGTGATTGAAGATGCACCTGGGGCGTTGTCTTGGAAGGCGTTTACTTCCATGCTTCTCGTTCGACTACTTCCAGTCCCCTGTGACCTCTTGCCTGGTTGTCCTTCCTCTCTTCTCGGTTTGTTCCATGAGGTTTTCTCCTCTTGCCTTTCTAACCAAATCATGTGCTGTTTTACCGCCACCTTTTGTAATGCCGCAAGACTTTTGGTTGAGTGGGTAGGTAGGAGATCTGGTCGACTAGTCCTCGGGGAAGTCCTTTTCGATAGTACTTCATTAACGCCTTGTCGTTATAGCCAGTATCGTCAGCGTATCGTTTGAATTGAGAGTTGTACTTATCAATATCAGCCAGGGTTCCTTCCATTCTAATATGTTCTATTTTGGTTTGGGCCTGGGTTTCCCGAGCCAAGGGTTTGAAGTCCCATAGGAATTCTCGCTTTACCTCGCGTAGAGTCCAGGATCTCCCTTTCGTTTTCGGTTTCGAGGCGGAGGAGTCTTCATCGGCACTTGTATATTCTTCATCACTATCACTGAAGTCATCTTCTTCCTCGAAGACCTTCACCATCATGTTATGCGCCCATCGTTTCGCTTCATCTCCTGAGAATAGCGTGAGGAAGAACGATATTTTCTCATCTTCGGTGGGATGGACTTGGTCATTGAGACGGAGATAGTTGTTAAATTCGGCCATCCAATCCTTCGTTTGGTTCCGGTCTCCTGTGAACTTCTCTGGTTTTACTCCTCGTTCTTTGGTAGTCATGTTAGGGAGGGCTGAAGACTGCGCGTCATCGTCGGATGGTGCGGCGTCGTGGGGTGCTTGGGTCCCTCCCACAGCAGCTGTGGCAGGATTTTCGGACATTTCGAGGGCGGTGTGAAGGGAGTGGAAGTCGATTGGTTGTGAGGGGTTGACTGAGATGGGTTCTTGAACTGCACTAGGAGTACTGTCCGTTGGGGATCTGTTGAGAGGGATTTGGGGTTCTAGAGGAGTTTTGTTGTCTGGGTTCGGTTCGTGAGACGGAGTTGGTGATGGGGTTCTGACAGGATTCGGGTTTTCTGTGGTAGATTCTGATGGGAGTGATTGGAAGAGTAGAACTGGTTCGATACTGACTGTTTGTTCTTCGGTTGAGAGGAGTCGATTATTTATGGAGAGTCGATTGGGACACGGATGGGTTGCACAAAATTCCCACCGGTTTTCGTGCGAGAAGTAGCAGTCTTGTTGGTTTCGGGGAAAATGTGCGTGAGGGCGTCGGAGACAAACGATGTGGGGAGAGGAAGTGCGACTGGGATTTTGTGAGGCTGTACGAGATCTAGTGATTCTAGGGATTCCGCTTCCGCTCATTCACTCATTTTCGGATTCCGGAAACAAGTGATTCCACTGTTCACCTGAGACGTCTTCCCAAGAGGTTAGCGACCTGTAGTAGTCGTTTACTCTAGGGATTTGAGTTTGGAGATATTCATGGTATTCTTCTCGGCAGAATTCTGAGATGGCACTATCTTCGTAGTCGGTGTGACTGAACCAATATGGAAGAGTTGTATTTCCTAGTTGAACGAAGTAACAAGTGTCTGCAATTGTAACGTGGCGTGGAGACGTGTTTTCAGGTGATATCTTTATTCGGAGGTATTCGAGGATGGTCACTTCACCTGAGGTCCACGATCTTTTGTTGAGTATGATCCAACAGTTGTCGAATGCGATAGCGTGTTCGTGTACTGCTGTTTTAACTTCTTCTAGGTAGTTTATGAAGCCGTCTGATTCTTTGATGGGGAAAGGATATAACGGTGGGGGTCGGGTTCGTAGGTTGTCAAAGAAGGGTTCGAAGTTAAGAGCCAGCGTATTTGTCAAAGATTTCTGTGCGAGGTTTGTTTGTGAGGTGGGTGTAAGAGAGTCTGTTCAAGTGTCAAGAACGTTGTCACTTAGCAATTAACCACCCAAGTCACACAGTGAACAAGATAGATTGACAAGATATGGGAGACGAGAGAGAGATGTAAAGAGATGATGGAGACGAGAGAAGAGCGAGTAGCTGACTATGCTCAACACTGCACTGTACTAGGAGCGGAGTGGAGACGAAGTGAACAGACTAAGGAATCTAGCTACGAGATCTGCGATATATATAAGAGAGAAGTGAATATGTGAGAATGTCCATGGAGCCTAGGGATCGGAGGAGATAAGAATGTGAGTCAAGTAAAGAAGTATATATGTGAGAATGTCCATGGAGATAAAGGGAACGGAGAAGTGAGTCATAGATCGGAATGGACGATGATGAGAAGTAATTAGTGTTTATGGGTTTATGGAAGGTGATAGAACGGAAAGTGAATAGGTAATAGAAGGAAATGAGGAAGAAATGAAGAAGAAATGAAGAAGAAATGAAGGAGGCGAGAGGCGATTCATGACAGGCTGTCAGATAAGGTACCTGTGAAGTGCGCAAAATGCACATAAGAAAGGTAAACACTCACTTAAAATGAGAATAACAGTAAGTCCAGAAGGACCAAAATAAAAAATAAAAAAACCTGCACGTCTGGGTGCAGGATAACTGAACGAAGGAGTGGTGGTCCAAACTGAAGATGAGAAGACTGGGGAACCCCAAAAAATGATGCTGTTTGGCTACAGCTCGTCAATTAAACATGAGGTTCCCAGGATTCATTGGCTCGGGAATGGGTGAAAAGGATACATCGAAGACCATGATCTTGTCATAGAAGGGAGGGAGATGAGGGAGGAACAGTTGTAAATGATAGAAGAATCTGAAATCAAAAGTTTAGTACAATGCATTATCACACAAAATATGAGTGACTCCACAGCACTGCAACCGCATCCTACAGGAAAGAACGCTTGAAGAAGCATTGCCAGAGTTGAAAAAAAAAGGGAAAAAAACTTGAAAGAACAACTAAAAATATACGAAGAAATCAGCAAACATACCTGTAGAAGACTTTTGCCTGCAGCTGCCTTGATTTCCAATAAAGACCGGTAAGTTTTGATATATGTAGACACTATGAAATGGGTCAGTCCTAAGGGGAAAAAACAAACAGCAGTAAACATACTAAAAGTGGAGTGCTTCGACCCCGCAAAATAGCAGGTAGAAATCTAGCAACGAAAACCTCACACTACTGGCCACAAATGTGCTGGACCAGATGCCCTCAATGCGAAACGTGGGGTCAACAGCACGGTGGGTAGTTGTGAGGTGGTGGTTGCTGTGAAAGAACTCCACTGAACACGTTCCCAATTTTAGGTACCCGCATCATCATGCAGCCACCACACGGATTCTCCCACGTAATTCCAAGATATAGTTGAGGCGACCGGCATTAGTGTTGGCAGCGAGTCATAGCAGAGACGAGGGCTGAGAAATTGAGAGGATGGTGTTGCTGTACACATACTGTGTTAGATGAAAATGAGAACAAGGTATATGCAGTACTCACCAGAAATCATTAGCTTGAAAATGTGACAGAAGCTGTCGAAGAGCTTCTGCCATCCCGGCGGTACATTTTGAAGTGATCGGCAATCACATTTATCAATGTTTTCAAAGAAAGACAAAGGACGGGGCTTGTCTGAAGGAAAACAAGACCCCATGGCAGTGGTAGAAGCTGAGGCCGAGGTTAGTACACAACGGAGAAGACAAGACTTATATAGAACCACAGAACTTACCAAAATGATTGAGCACAAAAACCTATCCTGAGAGCTGAGCTGGCTTCACCAAGCACCAATCCGGTTACCGCTAGTGGATTGCCCAGCCAGGTCAAGACCCAGAGGGACCATAGTGTGCGATCACTCGCTGGAGGCGAGTGGGTAGTTGCCTGAAGGCAGTGAGCTGGCAGAGCGGTCACATGACGACATTTTCAGGGCATTCAATGTGATTGTGAGTGTTTTTGGAAGTCCTGTTTTCTCAAGACAAATCTGAAATAGTTCTAATGTACATATATCGCAGCCTACCATACCGGAATGTCACCCGAAAGCAATGTACTTGTGCAACTTAGTATTTGTCTGGGTTTTTTAGTACAAAGAAGTCCAATTAAATAAATGTGTACATTAAAAGCTACGCAAGCGAGTCTAATCACTGGAAGATATGCATATATGCATGCAAAAAGAGCAAGAATGATAGGAAAAGAGCATATATGTGGACGAAAATCCGAGATATACGCTGGAATCGATGGGCAAATGTGCACATATGAGACCTCGTCGAGCTTCTTCTTGACACTGTACACCTCAATCGTCCTTTCCTTCCACCAACCGGTACCGGATCCCTCATGACGCCTGCACTTCCTTGACCTCCACTTTTTTGACTGTCTTTACGGAGACGAGTGTTATGCGTTGCATATAATTTGAATTCCGATGAGGAAATCGGGTTCACGTCGTGAAGGAAAGTGTATTTTTGACCCAGTATGCCAAAAGTGGAATCGAACTTTGTAAATGGGTTCGTTATCGTATAGTGTGGAGGAAGGCATCAATGATGCTGGCGTTGTTGGAAAATGTCACTTCCATTGTTGTTGGCAGGGTAGACCTGAGAAGAAGGACGGACAGATGTGTCAGCATCAAAGCATACCCGAAATCAGGTAAGAGGTCTAGAACGCACCTTTGACAACCTAGTCGGCTTTCTGGAATAGTTGAAGTTGTTCATTTTGATACCAGATCGACTTGAGGATCCTAGAGACAGTGGAAGAGCATGTGGTTAGCAAGGATGTCATCATAAACTGCCATGATGACCATGAGATATCCTATCATAACTATTCACCAGCACGACAGCTCGCTCTCATCCACCGTTATAGTCCAAGAAAAGAACGTGTGAAAGAGGAGATGAGTACTCACGACGCAAATGGCGTAACACCGATACCTGCACCAACCAAAAGAACTACTTTGTAGTCCAAAAAGTCCTCCGACGCACTACCAAAAGGCCCATCAACCATTACACGAGGAAGGTCCTGTTGTAGGGAGGGTTGACATCAGTGCTGATAACCTTGCCTCCTGCTTCATCTGTATTGAGACCGGTTAGCTTGAGAGTGGAGATGACATGACGACAAATAGACACCACACCTTTCTTGCCCTTTTCTTCAAAGTTGCAACCAACAGCCTTCGCGAGAGAGCACCAATGAAGTCCGACGACAACCAAATGTGGACAGAGATGTAGTCTTCTTTGGGAGCACTGCAATAAACGAAAATAATTTGGCATCAGTATGATGGTCAACATTGCATGCTGATGAATGAGTACAGCCGTTCTAAAAAGATAGCCCGGAACCACAGACGTATGCCATTATGTATCATGGCAGTGATGGCTCAGTGACCCAGTGTCGCAAGAATGCAATGGAGAAGGAAAAAAAAGAGCAAAAACACACCTGGTAAGCGTGAAAGGGTGCCACTAGAAGTAGGAAATCTCGGGGCAGTTTGAGGGAAAAATGTACTGTCCAG
>JAACJM010000426.1:0-43263 GCA_013368315.1 Tetrapyrgos nigripes
TACCCTCCTAACCAACGACGTGCTACTCGTCCTTTCCAAATCATCCATACAGATTTAAAGGAATTCCCCACAATCTCTTACCACAAGTACAAGTATATAATCGTCTTCTTTGATGATTACACTTCAGATGCTTGGGTACAATTTCTTAAAGACAAAAAACAACCACTAACTGCCACTCGCCAGTTCCTTGCGATGGTAGAAACTCAATATAAGATGAAAGTCGAACAGTGGATGTCTGATATGGGTGGTGAATTCATCAAAGGCACCTACTGAGAAATGTTACTCGAGAAGGGTATTAGAATCCTTAAAAGTGCACCATACATTCATCAACAGAATGGACAAGCGGAGCACTTTATACGCACCCTAATGGATAAGGCACTGGCAATGATGAAGCTAGCGTGTCTACCTGGATCTTGGTGGGAATATGCTGTCTGTCATGTCTATCAACGTACTCCCTTACGACGACACAAATGGATAACTCCATTTGAAATGCTTGAAAAGGAAAAACCGCGTATCGATCATTTGCAAGTTTTTGGCTGTGGAGCTTATGTCTTTAAACCCGAGGAAACTCGGAAGAATAAACTTGCTTCCAAGTCAGAACTCATGACGTATCTTGGTGTAGCACTGGGAGAACGTGGAAATCTTTTCATGCATACAAACAATGCTGAATTTACATCCCCGCAAGCCATGTTTGAGGAAGACTTCTTTCCTCGATGTAAAACTCAATCTCATGGTTCAAAACAACTTTCTATTGAGTCATCGCAAAGCGATGACACTCCTCTACCACAACCAATCCCTGACGATGATGATGAAGATTTTGATCGTCGTCCTCCTCGCATCCCTTCCATAAGGAGACCTGATCAGCTTCGTGACGACGAACCTGAACAGGATCCACCGCCTTCGTCCCCGGATAGTGACTTAGAATCAAGAAGGCCTATAACGCCACCTCCAAGGGAGACACCACATCCTGAGGCACCTCGAAAAGTCACTAGACCAAGACGGGATTACGGAGAACCAACACGTCGAAGCGAGCGTGTTAGTGAACCAAACAAACAGTACGGAGATAAACACCCCGTACAAGTTACACGTGATCTTGAACCTCAAATCGCAGCTGATAAAAGAGCGGAAGCAAAAGCTAAAGCAGAGAGAGACGCTCGGAGAGAACACCGACATCAACAAGCTGCAGAGCAACAGGTTCCCAGACCTAGTTCTGCATCCGGAAGCGCACCCCAGGGGGAGCAGCAAGCTGAGAGTGATGACTCTGCATGCCCTGAATCAGATGAAATGGCAGAACCATGCCGTGAAGGGGGAGTATCTATAAATTTCTTGCTTATGCAGCTTTAAAGTAAAAGGACAAGAGCATAAAGTTGTCCGGCTTCTTCGTGCTCTTTACGGACTCAAACAAGCAGGACTTGCATGGTGGAAAAGTCTTGATAAGTCCATGGCAGAACTTGGTTTTAAACGAATCATTTCCGACGCCGGAATCTTCATTCACAAACGCTATGACACCAACAATGATCTTATTGAGAATTCTATCGTTATTGCCGTAGTCTATGTGGATGACGCTCTATTCTGTGGAGCTAACAAAACCTTAGTCTTACGACTCAAAGGAGACTTTATGAAGAGATGGGAATGTAGGGATCTAGGCAATGCCAAAGAATTCCTTAGGATGAGAATTACCAGGAAAGGCAGCATCTCTTTAGACCAGTGCGCTTATCTGGATAAAATCCTAGAGACATATGGAATGCAAAACGCAAAAGTTTCTGCTACCCCATTACCTGCCAATTATCACCCTCTTCCTCTTCCAAAAGACGCTCCTGTCAACTATACTCTTCGTCAAAGTTATCAGGAGATAATCAGATCCTTACTCTACTTAATGTTAGGAACACGTCCTGATATCTCCTTTGCTGTCACAAAACTTGCGCAATTTGCTGCAAACCCCTCACAAGAACACTATAATAAGGCGAAAGACATTTGCTGTTACCTTGTTGGCACTAGAAAATATGCTCTTGTATACAACGGTCGAGGGGGAGAAGGCTTATCAGCCTATACAGACTCCGATTGGGGATCAGATCCTGGATCTCGCAAATCTCAAACTGGCTTCTTTCTACAATTAGCCCAAGCACCATTTAGCTGGACGTCTAGACAACAAAAAACCATTGCCCTATCTTTGACTGAAGCTGAATACATGGCACTTAGTGACTGCAGTCGACAAGTATTCTGGATCAAGACTCTTCTCAGTGAAATCGAATATCCTCTCCATGCTATTCCAATTTACGGTGACAATCAGGGATCAATTTTTATTGCATCAAACCCTGTCACGGATAAGCGAACCAAGCACATTGATATTCGCTATCATTTTGTTCGAGAAAAAGTCATTGACGAGACAGTCAAGTTATTCTTCATTGAAGAAAG
Source organism: Tetrapyrgos nigripes (assembly GCA_013368315.1). Taxonomy (NCBI): domain Eukaryota; kingdom Fungi; phylum Basidiomycota; class Agaricomycetes; order Agaricales; family Campanellaceae; genus Tetrapyrgos; species Tetrapyrgos nigripes. Next base: position 2,416 of record JAACJM010000426.1, read on the forward strand.
TAATAACCCTGCAGATCTACTCACTAAAGCTCTAGATTGAGTAAAGTTTGAGAAGTTCAGGAAACAATTAGGACTTCAGTTTTATAATTGAAGAAAGTCCTATAAATTGCATCAAAAATATCGAGGCACTGGATCCCTTCCTTCCATGGCTGCTTACAGCGCCTACCTATGCTTACATGCACTACCGTGCTGCTTAGCAAGGGGGAGTGTTGAATTGGCGCATTCAGTTGCAGCCATCAACGTCATCTATGTAGAACAATAGTAGTAGTTATAAATAGAACAATATGATTATATAGACAATAAATGTAGTACGACAATAGTGTATGAAACCAGCATTGTGCTATCAAGTACAATAGAATCTTATTGTTACTCTAGTATTAGTTTACATGTATTTGTACCTCCTCAAAGGTATATAAGGACTCGTAGATAGTCCTCCAAATAACAAGTTTTATACTTAACTCTCATCACTCAATAAGCCTCTTACAAGCCTTACAAGCTACTCTCTATCTAGGGCTCCTAGCGGATCGGATGCTGTTCGGATGTGGATCCATCTGCTCAGGGGAGTTGCTCAAACATGCCAATCCGCATCGGCGGATGGCATCTGTCAGATGACCCGATCATCCGCGGATGGGTAGCTGATATACTAATGAGTGTAGAAAAATGGTCAGAAGGTATTTTTTAAAATTGTAAACTACGTCTAAGTACATGTAGAGTGCAATACATGAAAATTTATCAAGTTACTCACTATTGACACATTCTTATTATGACAAGAATGGCTCTGGCCACTTGGCCAATATTTTTCCCACATACTCGCAACTTCGAGCAAAGGGATCAAGATGTTCAACGTGTCGAAAAGACCTTTCTGTCAATTTTACGTGAGTTTTTGTAACTATACAGTACCTCGGAAAAGCCCGAGAATGAACCAAATTGGGCAAGTACGACACATTCTCACGTACTTCAGCCATCTGACAATCATCTACGGATGGGCGGATGGTATCCGCCGGATGGGAGCATCTCCAGAGGCCCATCCGCCATCCGAATCCGAGGCCTCATCGGCGGATAGGCACCAGATCATCCAATCCGCTAGGAGCCCTATCTCTATCCACAGGTAAGTTGCGTAGTTGCCACTGCGTTTAGTAGTGTACAGGACTGTACCATGCCTGCTTAACACATTTTGGTCAAAGACTCAGGCCCCTCGTCCTTGCACTCTTCACCTAGTGTTGTAAATGGTCTGGCTCGGCTCCAGGTGGCTCTCGACTGACTCTGGCTCGAGTTGTAAAAGCCGGGTCAAATTCCCTCAGAGAGACTGCCCTCTAGCGACACCATAAATTAACCAAAAGTGTACTGTCTCAGTAGCTGACATCAAGGAGTGTCTTTGGAGCAAGTTCGGTGTACTTTGAGCAAGAAAGACCATGAGACCGTAAATCAAAAAAGTTGTTGTGCCTTAATTTGATAAGTTCTCATGGTAATTTAATTTCTAATTTTAGCACAATATTAAGGAAAATGATGTATCTCTTGGTTCAGAGCGCGCATACCATATCTAGAAGCTCGATTTCACTCCTGGAGTGTCAATATGACTTCTAAGGTCTCACTCCTACATTCCTATCTACATATCTAGAAGGGAAGTGGTTTTCACAGAATTTTAGCGATGCGAGTCGTGACTAGCCAGATCTAAAAGCTGAGCCGAGCCATTTACATAAGGAGCCATTGGGAGCTGAGCCGGAGCCAGCCGTAGTCGAACCGTTACAACACTATCTTCACCCCTGTATCCTTGCCATTTTATGACTACCAAGAGGTCACAGTCCACATGTGATGTCCTGTGCATCTCATATCTCTGTACAATCTGCTACCTTGGGTCAAGGGCACAGGGGGACGTGTCATCTAGGCTTATCTAGGGCTCCTAGTGGATCAGATGAGGTTCACAGAGACTTCAACGGTTCACTGGAGGCAAATCCCTGTAAATCATCTGCCATACAGAGGTATTACAGTGACCTTACAACAAGTCATTCAATAAGTAATCCACCTTGTATTACAGAGGTATTACAGAGAGAAGAATTTTCCAGAGCAATGCTGTAAGACTGCTGTAAGACAAGTTGTATTACAGGGACATTTCAGAGGGCAAATCCCTGTAGATCCGGTGCCCTACATAGGGATTACAGCAACCTTACACCAAGCCATTCAACAAGTAATCTGCCTTGGATTACAGAAGTATTACAGGGAGAAGAAATTTTCAGAGCAATGCTGTAAGACTGCTGTAAGACAAGTTGGATTACAGGAACATTTCAGAGTGACATGGGTAATACAGCCAAGAAATACAGAAGTATTTCAGTGTGACAAAAAGTCACAGTATATCTTCCAGTAATTCAAGTCTGTATTACAAAGGATTTACAACATTCAAGTATACAGTAAATCTAGAGTGATGGCAAATGTTTTACAGGAGACTTACTGTGACATTTCAGTCACAGTAATATTGGGGTAAGTCAGCCAGGATTACTGAAACATTACAACAAAAAGGAGAAAATATATAATGTCACATTTAGGTGACAGTAAGAGGACTGGATGCTTGGACACACTCTGCATGCACCCACCCTGGACGCAACTTGTGCACACCACTCTGGATGCAACCTGCACGCACTCTGGACACAACCTGCATGCACTCTGGATGCAACCTGGGTGCACCATGGATGCAACCTGCGCACACCCTGGACACAACCTGCATGCACCCTGGACGCAACTTGTGTAACCTGCACGCACTCCGGACGCAACCTGCGCACACTCTGGACACAACCTGCATGCACCATGGACACAACTTGCACGCACTCTGGACGCACCCCATGACGCAGGGGCTTTATAAAATCCATGGCGTAACCATGCAAACCGTTTTATAAAAGCTGTGGTTCAACCATAGGCACTTTTATAAAGCTTACCGCCAAAATAACCAGAGCTATCCATAGTACACAACGCTCAAGGCTTACTCAGGCCTCAAGGTCTCAAGAAGGATCAGGCCATGTACCAGCGAGGGCCATGACTCTGGACCAAGGTCCATGCGTTGCGTTCTTACTTAAGAATTGCAATCCACAGTGCGTTGCACATTCTTACTTAAATTACCATACATTACTGTCTTGTAACTACACCATAAACTGTACAAATGCAAATGTCTCATCTTCTAATTTAATAGCGCTTTCACCAGCGAGGAAATTGGCAGGCAGCTTCTTCCATCCAACTCTCACCTAGTCCTACAATTGTCAGTCTCACATGTACATCACGTTGATACTCAGCGTATGCTATATACTTTTATAAAAAATGTGTGTAATGGCCTGGTCATTCCTTCTAAGGCTCCAACCAATTACATTACAATTACTGGAATACCAGTAGTTAATTGGAATTGGTATTTAATCGATTAATAACTGATTATAATTTGTAATTAATTGGGATTTTTGTAATAATGAAAATGTAGCCTGAAATCAGTTATCAGAAACTGAATACAAGTCTACTCTATCTGAAATCATGCATTCTACATGGATTGAGTCACTTTCCCTTACATGAACTGACAGGAGCATGCTATACTGTCACTATTTGGAACAGTACTTAGGAATGTTAGGAATAGACAGTTGTAGACAGTGTCACTTAAGCCTTTACAAAGTTTCCACTTACCTGGCTGGACAATACCTCAGTTATTCTGAGGCCAGTTCTATCCAAGTTTTGCTACAATAACTTTGTGGCTATGGTGAAAGAACATGGTACCAGGCTTTGTCTGCCTAGTCAACTCAAGCTGAATAAGTTTGAGTAAGAGATGTTGATTAAATATACTGAACAGGTAAAGTAAGACTCTTTTGCAGTGATAACGAGGGCCAGAATACACTCTCAGTACTCCATATGTTGGACTAATTAATTACCCATTAGTAATTGGTTAGTGGTTGATTACAGGGATCTGTAATTATAATGGTAATTTTAATCATAATTAATCGATTAAATCAGTAATTAATTGTATTTGGTTGGTGCCTTACTTCTTAAGTTGTCCTGGCTGCACTGGAAGCCGAGGGTAATGAAGAATTGAAACAGATTGAAGGGGAGCTGCACACGAAAGGTATGTGGCCGCTGTCTACCACCCTGGAAAGATTCTTACCTGCTTGTCTTCATCCATCAACAAGACCTTCATCTCCTCAAGATGTTATTCTAGCAGATCTGATGCTATTGTATCTGCAACCTGAGCTTCCAAGACCTCAGCCCTCAGATCTCCACGAAAGGCTACAGACAGAATTGCTTGGTGCGACCCCAACCAGTGCGTCTCTAGAACTACTCAGATCACGTCGACTATACCAACACAACTGTTCAACACAGTTTCTCTTTCTCCCAAATACGACTCGGCACCCCACACTTCCACTCTGACATGACAATCTAAAATGCATTCAGAGCTATTTTCATTCTCTGTTCTTTCATATCCATATCAGATGCATACTTCAACCACCTTTTCAGAGCTACTACTTCTCAATGTATCTTCGACGGACCTTGCTTTTTTGCATGATGTAGTAATACTCTTGCTCTTGTCTTATTCATAATTCCTTTTTCGTTACCTACCTGAAGCCATACTTAAAAGCTAAATTATCCTTCCTATACATTACTTCCGTGTATAATGACTGCGGGTGGACATGACTCTCCTTTTACACCTGTACATCCTTTGCCTACACCTTTTTAATATCTGTTGGCGGTCATTATATCTCAACCACTCACTCATCCTTTACCCTCACTCCAACCATCATCCTCATCCTCATCCTTTCCCCGACTTCTGAGACTAAATGCCACCCGTCCCTCCTCCTGTCATCGTCTACGTGGGGATCTGTAGATGCCATTTGCGATGTCATCGGATACTTGGGGATAAGTTGCCCAGGATCGTTCACCTTAAGCAGCCTGAAGCCTCATTTAGTCAGGACTGGTCCATCCACCACATGCACAACATCAAGTCCGACAACGTTCTCGGTGATAAGCATGCCTTTGAGCAGAACATCCAATCCCGATCCAAGATTGTTGTTTCACGCTGTCAGGCGACATGGCAATACACTACTCGAAAATTTTCTCATTGCTTTCTCCTTCCGTGATGGTGTGATGAATCCAATCATTGCTTTCTCCTTCCCCCAAACAATCTGGTGTGACGATTCCAATCTTGTACTGATGGAAGATTTCAAGAGCTGTTGCATGATCGGTGTCTACATTTCTTCTGTTATTAGCGCATGTAATAACGGCTGGCTCCGAGTCTCTCTTATACATGCAAAGCAAATTTCGCATATTGGAGTAAACAGGAAAGTTGTGTCATCTCTGAGACGCGGTCATCTGACAATTATCCCTCGGGTTGCCAACATCTTGCTCCTTTCTTTTCAGGGGGATCTTCTATGGAGACTGGTCACTGGACACCCTAGCTCAGATGGTTCTTTTTCATATTTCCGATGCAAGCCTAATGGACAATAGACGTAGTAAGGCTTATCAACGTACAGCCTTTATGCACTTGAGTCCTTTGCTCCCATTCATCTCAGCTTCTCTTGTCCAAATCTGGACCTGGACAACCAACACATACACTATTGCCATCCTCATTTCCAGCTGGTGCTGTTTAGGACCTCGCATCTGCGACCAAGCTGCGACCTTGTAAACCAAGCTCCTCAAGGCAAGGTTGGAGCTGTATATGGGCTCTACGACCTACTGAAATGGGACCGAGTCCTCCTCGAGCTCTGGGTCTTTACCAACTTTTGATTTCTTCCACAACTTCCAAATTCAGTCAGCTCTTCCCGCCATTACTCCTTTGGCTACACTTTCACCATACCCATTCTTCAAATACCTCGACCACATCCCTCTTCTTCCTACCACATCAACCCTATATGGCCACCCTGAGACACAGTAATTATATAAAATCCTCGGATGTACCTTAGAAGCTCGTTTATAAAAATTGTTGGATAATCCCAAGGATCTTTTTTTATAAAAAGCCCTGCCAAATAACCTACCAGCTATGACACATATTTAGCTGCCCAGATCCTGAGCTGAGAGCATGGACCTCGGTCCATAGCTCTCCAAGGCTCCTCAGCTCAGCTTTGGTTTGTAACTCAGCTTGGGACAGCCACTTTCCAAATCGAGCAGTTACACAATCTGGCAGTCATATAGTAACGCGTGTGTCTAGGTCAGGTCAGGAACATACAGATTGTAGCATATCTTGATTCACACAAAATACATCTCACTGTGTATATGTAGGCTCTAGTCATCTACAACAGCTAGCGTCTTCACCCTCTGCAACCTCTGTCAACTCAAAACGCCTTCTCGTCTCATCCCGAATTCCTCCTTGCATGAGTTTGATGAGGCCAGGGGCAGTGGTGGATAGTCTTGCTGGTACTACACTGTATCCATGTGTACCATAGGAAGATGTTGTGTGTTGGGTCAAGAAAAGTCAGCCAAGTGATTGTAAAGAGGGGAAACGACAAATGATGAGCGAAAATATGTACCTGTAATATCTATGCTTCCGTACATCTTTCCGACCGCACCTGATTCTTTTCCGAACTTCTCTTTCTTTTATTTCGAACTTCATTCCCTTTCATCCCGAACACTTTCCGATCATTCATTTCCGATTTCATATCTGAGCTCCACTATTAATCTCCACAACGGATCCCATCTGGGAACCCGTGATTCATTTCGGATAACTACCGGACAACTCGTATCTAATCTCCAAACCTACTCCACTTTGTTTCCACTTCGTTCTGCAGTACTCCATTCATCTCCAATAGCACCATGTGCTTTTTCTTCATTTCTGAACCATCCCTATCTTACTCCTCTTCATTCCGATATTTTCCGAAGTAGTACTTAAGCTAGCAACTTTGTAGTAGATAGCTTAAGTCTAAAATCGAATTAGCTGGTCTCCTAACTTCATCCGACTTCAGACAACATAGTACCATCTTAACGGATTCCATTCCGTGTCTTCCTTACACTTCGATCTCAGAGACTACCGGTTCTGCCTGGATTCGTCTTTATCCTTTTCCAAAAACCCCAATAAGACTTCCGCTCGGGTCCGACGTGTTTCCTAACGCTAGGATCTGCCCAGACTTAACAGTACCATACCATGACCATTATGCTCCACACACATCCATAGTCCAGGTTTGCCAAGTATGAGTCCGATGAGAGGAAGGCCATCAGAGGTGAAAAAGTCAGCATGAAAACCCAAGCAAAAGAAAAAGGAAGCAAGCCAAAGAAAGCCAAAGAAAAGGACCTGGAAGAGAGAAACAGAACCAAGAAGAAATGAAAAGAATACTCACAAACCCTATAATCCCCCTCAGTATCCACTGATGATCCACTCCTTGTCGCAGTCCTGCATTTACAATGTGTTTAGGTCCCTATAAAGAGTCCCAACAAGCATATTAGGGCATGTAAATGAGGGATGTAAATGAGGGACGACATTGCTCACCACTCCCCTTCGCTTTGCCCCACTTCTTAGTAACCCATTCCCTCACTGCATCTGTACCAGTCTTAAGGCCACTCAACCCATCATTAACCTTTGCCCACTTCATCAACGCCCCTTGTGCAGGATTACTTCCTCCAAACACGATGATTCCAGCAAACAAGGGACGGCGAGGGCTGATTGAAAGAGGGGAAGGAGATGATATAGGTGTTCTGAAGAGACTTAGAACCAGCAGGTGGAGGTATGAGCTACAGAGGTATGAGATGTGGAGTAGGATGCACCATAAAAGTTGATGGCTACATATGGCCAAGTGCTCCAAACAAGGCGGTATTTTCAATTAGAGAGGTCCTCTATACCCGTGGGCTTTCTGTCGTTGTCCTTCATGGATGCTGGCAGTTCAACAATGATGACGCGTCATCAAATTACCGTTGAATTACCATCAAACAGTAGATTCTCATGCGTTCCCTGGGCGCTTAGCGTTCCATCTTGAGCTTTGCTTAGATTCATATTGTATCTACAGAGCGTTTTCAACCTCGGAGAGGTTCCGGATAGGTCCGAAATATGTATGAGCACCACCCTGAATATTTCTTGTCGCTATTGGTCAAGTGATGTGCAGAATACTTGCGAATTGATCTAAAACAATCACAAAATGGTCAATAAGGGACATTCGTCTTGAATTAGAGGTATCATGTAGTGGTCTTAAAATCACCCAAAAGTGGAGAAATGTTGTGAATAACATATAAAAGAGTAATTATAAGGTATCCAGCTATATTATAGCCATCTGAGATCGGCAGAGCCTTAAAGGCACTTTGGGATGCAAAAACTGCCAAAAAAGTGATTGTCCAAAGACTCAAACGCATACATCACTTGCAAGACCACCTGCATAAATTGACACTTCACACTAAGACACTGTGAAGCTCACTTAGGTTACCTTTTAACCTAAGTCAGAGTGAAAATCCACACCACCCGGAATTAGGTTGCTTGGAGGTGCGATAGGTTGAATGGAAACAACCTATTTCTGGGTGGACTTTTGAGAACAAATTTTCTGAGTGACTAGGTTGATTATCATTCTGTCTATAGGTTGAATAGCACCATAGTCTACATTATTAGATTATGGACATCGACATACACTGGAACATATCATGCCAGAAGCAGGATCTGCATACGCAGCGTACCCTGCAAAAGAAAGTGGGTAGTACTAGTATCTGCAGCTGGCCGTGAGCAGGTGCGCAAGCGCATTCGAGTTTCTAAGCCCCATTCGAACTCCGCTGTTATACAGCACCAAGCCACAACTTACATCAGCCTTGTTGACTCCTTCGTCGTCGCTGTCCCTCGCTGCACATGCTCTTTGCCCTTGCAAGGTAAACTCTGTCTGGCCTCAACATATCTTGACTCCTCAAGCAACCTCCACCCTCAAGAAATCAAGTCTCTTCCACTCAATGCCCTTCTTCAAGCTGTTCAAGTCCCTTGGATGATGGATCATAGCAACACTTCAGGCACGCAACATCTTGAGTTAGAGCCTGTTCGGTAAAAATCCGATCCGAATACGACTCAGATCGGACAGCGGTCAGGTCACATGACCGATCCAAATCCGGTTGTCACAAATGGGTCACAGACGTGTCAGACAAGTAGATTATCGATAAACTTGTAGATTACTCGTTGTCCTTGTACTCTATCCTCTTCAATGGTCTCTAGTCCACCTAAACGTGCCAGTGGCTCTCGTAAAAGCTCTCGCAAGCACACTTCCAGGGCAAATGGCCGAAAAGCTGCCATTCTAGGCAGTGCACTTGGTGTGGCTGCTGTTGCAATGGTATTGGGTCAGCGTGCAGCTCCCAAACAAAAGCATACTTCTATTCTGACTGGTGAAGCCTGGGTGGGGTAGCTCTTGAAGGGCCATGATAGTAGATTTCAAGAACAGCTGGGGTGTACAAAGTATGTCTTTCGACGGCTGAAAAGAGAACTAGAGCACTTTGGTCTGCAACCAAGCAGATATGTCAGCTTGAATGAAAAGCTGGCTATATTTCTTCACCTTGGGCGCACTGGGCATAGCTCCAGAATGATGCAAGAGTGATTTCAAAGGAGTGGTGATACTATTTCCAAGTGAGTCTCCTTGTCCTCAAGGATTCTATATATATGTATTTTTTACACAGATACATCTACGAAGTTCTTAACATTTGTGTTGGGGAATTCTACACTCGCTGGGTCCAGCAACCTTCTGATGCTACTCCCACCGAGATTCTTTCAAAGTCTAACATATACTCTCCCTATTTCAACGACTGTCAAGGGAATATTGATGGATCCCATTTTGATGAATGGGTTTTGGCTGAGAAAGTTGATAGCCATCGGGATAGAAAGGGTCGGGTCAGTCAGAATGTACTTGTTGCTTGTGATTTTGATCTCAAGTTTACTTATGTTCTACCTGGTTGGGAAGGAAGCGCTGCTGATGGTGCTGTGTGGGCAGATGCTCAGCGTACAGATCTCTTCATCAAGCCAGGAACTTATCTACTGGCTGATGCAGGATTTCCCCTGTGTGATGCGCTATTGACACCATACCGTGGTGTGCGATATCATCTTAAAGAGTGGGCTCTTGGTGGTAGGCAGCAGTAAGTGATATATTTGTATTTACCTTTTCTTCTGCTTATAAATATATAGGCCTCGCAACAAAGAAGAGCTGTTCAACCTTCGTCACGCAAGACTTTGTAACGCCGTTGAGCGCATTCTTGGTGTTTTCAAACGCCGATTTGGGCTTGTTAGCGGTGTTTCTGAATATCCAGAACAGACGCAAATCAAGTTCATATCTGCCTTTGCCGCAATCCATAATTTTATCCATGTTCATGAGCCTCGAGACTCCACTCCTTCAGTGTATGAGATCGGGATTGATGGACAACAACACATGCAAGCAGCTCATCGAAATGTCAGTACTGGTGGTGGTGAGCTTAGTGGTACGTTTCTGACTCTTCGGTGGAGTGAAATGATCACTGTCAGCACGGAGACGTTTGCGGGCAGGAGTGGAGATGGGGACTGCTGTGGAAACAGAGGCGAGAACTGTAAGGTTACTGTTACTTGATGGCTAAAGACATGAAGATGAGAATGAGTTAGATAAAAGCAATGAAAAGACTCACAGGGGGTGCAGAAGCTGGAGGAGTTGAAGGCCAATCAATCAACTCTTCCTGTGATTGGGAAGGCTCAAGAGGGAGCACCACCTGTGAACCAGTGGATGATGGCTGCGATGAAGGTTGGGAAGCAGTACCAGCACAAAAGACATTGTCCCCAGTGGCAATCTTGCCATCAACGAGGATGAACATGTCGTCGTACCAAGGAAAAGGTGTTGTGCGCCATTTTGAATCATCAGGGAATTTCTGTAAGATAATAAGCAAGGAAAAGGAATAGACAATTATCATAACCTACCTCAAGATGGCGGTCCCACCATTCATCAGTCGCTACAACCATCTGCTTCTGTTCATCCCAACCAAAGCCTGAAGCTTTAGTACGTATATAATGGACTGTTTTGTACTGAGCCTTCAACTGCATAATAGTTAGCAAGAGATATATGCGAGAAAGCCAATGTTGAAAAGTACATACAGTACCATACTTGTCTGAGCACTTCTTTGGGTTCTTCTCAGCTCCCTCTTGTGAGCCCTCAGCAATGATACGTTTACTGACAGTGGTCCAAGTGTCTGGTTTCCAACTGCTCTGTGATTGGTTGCCTTGGGCCTTCTGGTTCTTCAACTCGTCTATCATGATGTCCACATCACTGTTGGACCATTTCGCCTGCATGAGAACTAAAAGAGTGACCACAGGTGGGTGATTTTAAAGAAGGACAGGGCGAGAAAAAGGGAAGAAAGGAAGAAAGGGTGTACTGCAGCACGCGTGACACTACCCCGACCTTTTACCGAACGCACCACATTTGGGCCAGAGTCTGACATCTGTCCAAGCTGTCAAAATTGCAGTTTTGTATTGATTCGATCCGGATCGTATTTTTACTGAACAGGCTCTTAATCTTTGGACAGGTATTAGGTCATTAACAAGGAGGTGACGAATGGCTTGTACAAGAATACCTTACATACACACATCTACCTTGTGTATCGTCAGTCTGGTTCAATGAGACTAAGAATACCTCAAGCTGCGTGTTTTTTCTCACTGATTTTTCATACTCATTATTAATTTCCTTTCCTCAGCCATAATGGTACTGAGTGGGGTGGGTGAGAGAACGACGGCCATAGAGTGAAGATGATGCCCAGGATGACGCGTGATGATATGAGTGGGCAGGACGACGATAAGATAGGTTGACTGGCGATGCTGTTCTCAAGACTACTAGACGTGTAAATATCTGTAGGCCAGCTTGAATGGATTTTTTTTTTGCTTTCATTACTAGGCTGTTTGATTCAAGCCCAAGCTGCTGTATGCTGTGTATGCCATCTTTGTGACAAAGTACTACTGAATAGGTTGTAAAGTGGCAACATAGAGCTTGCTTCAGGAAGGTCTTTAATCAACCTAGATACCTCAGGAACAACCTAATTGGAGCTGGTAAATTTGACGAATCCTCGATTGGGTTTGTAGGTTGAAATTTGCGAAAATAGGTCAAAAAGTAACCTATCAATCATGTCCGGACAGTAGGTGTTCTTTCAACCTAGCTAGGTTGAAAATCATCTACTCCTAGGGTGAAATAAATCCCATTATAGGTTCATTCTGACGATGATTTTCAACCTATCCGGACCTCTCAGAGAGACCTAAACCTGAGTCCATATACATGTAAAATCCTTATTTTGGAGCTCTGGATGTGGTGTAAACAGGTCACCCAAGTCAGAAAGTATCATCCACTGTGAATGATTGTTGAATGAACGTCGAACTATGCATGTGCAACTTGGCACCAGGGTTTTTTGGCCAGGAAGCAATTTCAAAGTGATTTGATGCATAACTAATATATCTACCATTGACTGGTACAGATCGTACATGCTGGAGAACTTACAATGATAGTTACTTTTTCAGCCACAATTGCTGCTGACCAAGTGAAGATTGACATTTGAGACACAAAATCCCTGGCCAAAAAAATGATAGCACTGTTCCTCTACTTATGAGCATTCTCCATGACTTAATCAGTGATTGTACTTAGGTGTATAACAAATTGGGTGATTCAAGGCGCTGAGCCCAACCCATCCAAGCAGATAAGTAATCCTACGTTAAAGGTCTCTATCAACACGTCGAGCATTATGTAGGATGCAGCAAGCATCATGCATACACCCATATGCATATAATTGGGAGAATACACAACGATGGCACACGGAGTAAAGATTGAATGAAGAAGGAACCATGCCCGACCCAACCCTGATTGTCATGTGAACTGATGCTCGCGACGGATTTCTGCTAAATCCGAGTCTAGACTCTCTCCTTGAGGGTACCCTAATAATATCTTCCCAGCCAAATCTGTTTTCACTGGAAGGGCTGAGTAATATATGGGCGGGTGCTCAAGCAGGGCAGAAATATTCCCAGGGTGTGGTGCCACCTGCCCACATCCTTTCGGCAAACCCAACAGTAATCTCAGTTTAGCTTATGTATCATTACTTACAGATGTACTCATGTAATTTGTTTAATAATACAGTAGTAGGTCAATATATATAGCAGCAATGGCGGGTGCGCAAGGAGGGCGCAAGTATTCCCGTGCATGGATCAGCCCCAGCCCAAGTGCTTTCCAAATAACCTGGACCAGCATCCTTTCAGCAGACCCAAAAGCAAGCTCAGTTGAGCTCATGTACCATTACTTACTGATGTAATCATGCAATTTGTGCTATAATACAGTAGTAGGGCAATATATATAGCAGCAATGGCGCCGTGGCGGGCGCAAGGAGGGCAGAAATGTTCCCATGCACAGAATAGCCCAAGCCCAAGCCTTTTCCGAATAACCCGAGCCAGCCCAGGGATTTCCGAAAAATCCAATGGCAGCGTGGCGCCGAGCTATGCCTACGATGGCATTTTCCGAGAGAGACCATGCTGGGTCCATGAGCTACCGCTGAAAAGGGCAGGTCGCTTTGTAAGGCGCTCTAATCACGTGTGGCCAAGGTTCAACCGTTGCTTTTTATTTAGCGCAGCGCACCACTGACGGGACGCGAGACCCAATACTGAACAAACATTATTTACTACAATACCAATTCCGTCACCATTTCGAACCACCTAGCACCTAGCATGGCCACTTCAATCTTATCAGCCATTATGAATGGTATCACACCGCCCTCAAACATGCGAAAGTCGACGCGAACAGTGAGATTGATGACCGCGCCCTCAGTAATAGCCTTGAGGTGAGGTTGAGAAGGTTGGTTGTAAAATTGACAAAGAGATACAAAAAACACACCAATGGAAAGAAATCCAACAACAAAAATCTTGGTTCATGTACCAAAGATGTAGGTCGCGAAGGAGAGCATTCCTATCTCAGCTTAAATAGTCCTCATGACCATTCCTTTCTCAGCATACATAGTCTACAAACCTAGGGTGTAGTGCTGTTAATGACACATACAGTATCTGACACTATACCTGTTGAGCAGGCTATGTTCTATATACGTAGCAGCAACTGCATACTTACCTGGGGATGTAAAAATGCTTGTTAGAGCAATTTGTTAGAGGTTAAGAGCGATGAGTGTTAAGGGAAATCCTTATTCTTGTAGGGCAATCTACGAGCCCTTATATAGTGTTCTAGATAGTACATGTGACTACTTATCTAAGAACTTACTTATGTATAGTAAGCGTAACTAACTAGATTACTATCTAATCTACATCTAATCTAATGTTGATGGCTGCTTACTAATTTGCAAATTCAACACTCCCCCTTGCTAAGCTGCACTGTTAGTGCGCATAAGCATAAAGGCGCTTATAAGCAGCCGAGGTTCATCTTCGTTATTTGAGATATGTTGTACCACGGTTCTATGATACATTATACCAATAACTCAACTAGTATAAAACTGAAGTCCTAGTTGTGATCTGAACTTCTCAAATTTTTGTTTGCCAAGGTTCTTTGTAAACATATTCACGGGATTATCACTTCCTTCTATGAACTTTATTGTTACGTTCTCATTTGCTACATGTTCACGAATAAAGTGATATTTGACAGCAATATGTTTTGAACGTCATTCTGTAACAGGATTGGATGTGATGAAGATAGATCCTTGAATGTCCCCATAGATGTCGATAGCTTTCATCTCGATGTTAAGTTCCTTTAAAAGAGCTTTTATCCAGATGACTTGACGACTACAGCCGCTAAGTGCCATATACTCAGCTTCAGTAGAGCTTAATGCGGTTGTGGTTTGAGCTCTAGAGGCCCAGTAGAAAGTACCTCAGGCTAACGTTAGGAAGAAGCCAGTATGTGATCGATGATCATTTGGGTCTGATGCCCAATCAGAGTCTGTGTATGCAGCAAGACCAGTTCCTAATGGATCTGATTCAGTGATCTTTCTCTTGGATCTGTCGTACACTAATGCATAGTGTCAAGTACCAAGAAGATAACGAAAAATCCAGAGAGCTTTGGCTAGATGATCATCTGAAGGGTTTGCAGCATGTTGTGCCATTTTGGTAATGGCAAAGGCTATGTCAGGACGAGTTCCTAACATGATGTAAAGAAGAGACCCGATGACAGTTTGATATTTCTGTCGAAGTACTGGGTCGACTGGAGCTTTGTTTTTTATAGGATAATATCCTGCAGGTAATGGAGTAGCAGAAGCTTTCGCGTTTTGCATACCACATCGTTCTAGTACCTTCTCAAGGTAGGCGCATTGATCAAGATAGATTTTGCTGCCTTTCCTGACGATGTTCATCCTAAGAAATTCTTTGGCATCGCCAAGATCCCTGCATTCCCATTTCTTCATAAATTTTGCTTTTAGTTTGAGCACTAGCTGTTTGTCTGCTCCACAGAATAGGGCATCATCAACGTAGATGACGGCAATGACAATGTAACCGTTTTGGTTATATATGAAGATTCCGGCATCAGAATTGATTCATTTGAAACCAAGTTCTGCCATGGACTTGTTGAGACCTTTCCACCAAGCAAGACCGGCTTGCTTAAGTCCATATAGAGCATGAAGTAGCTGAATTACTTTGCGTTCTTTTCCAGGTTCTATAAAACCTTCCGGTTGTTCCATATAGATCTCTTCTTCGAGTATGCCATAAAGATAGGCACTACGAACATCAACACCTGAGATGTGCCAATTATTGAGGGCTGCCAATGCGAAGATTAGGCACACCATCTCGAAGCGAACAACTGGAGAGAAGACTTGATCGAAGTCTAGACCTTTAATCTGTGAGAAACCTTTAGCGACAAGTCTTGCCTTCTTACGACCATCAGTTTTGATGTCAAAGACCCATCGGTTTTTTATGACTTTCCTATTCTCAGGACGATCTACGAGTTGGAAAGTTCCGTGCCTGCGAAGTACCTCTAGCTCTTCACAGCAAGCGATTTTCCAGTCCTCTTGCTCTTTATCTGATAAGAGCGATATTTCTCGGAGTGTCCATTCATGGGGAGATTTAGAGTCAATTGCATTATTAAGCAAGAGATTTATCATCTGTACTCCCCCTTCCCAGCATAGTTTTGCCTGACCTTCTAAAAGATCGTTTCCATCTGTATTAGATGCAGAATTCTCATTGTCTGATGTGGACGAATGTGGCCTGAGACCTTTATCAGCGTCTCCTGAGTCACTTTGTCCTGCGGAACTAGGACCAGGATCCTGTGGTTCTGTGGCTGCAGGCTCGTGTGGCTGGTTCAGCTGTCGCCATGCCTCCTCACGTTCTCTTGTGGCTCTATCAGCGTCGCGTTTATCAGCTGCGACCTGTTTGTCTGCATCGTGTGTACGCACGCCAGGGGGCTGAGTGCTCCCCTGTCTCCAGGCTTGATTAGAGTCTGGTATAAATGTTTTTGGTGCTCTCCTGTCACGTTGAGCTCGTCTAGGTGCAGGAGGCAGGTTCAGTGATTGCCTTGGTCGTCTCGGAGGTGTCTGTGGAAGCTGAGGTGGTGTGTCAGGTTCAGATTCAGATCTTGGAGGCAGCATTTCCGGTGGCGATCTCCACAGACTCTGTCTGTCAGCATCATCATGCCGAACATCAGGTCTCCTTTTGGAAGGTGCGTTGGTTGGTATGTAAAAATGCTCGTCTTCATCTTCGCCGAACATTTGAGGAACATCCTCATTAGGATCGTTTGGAACGTCTTTTGGCGTTATAGGAAGTCGTTTGGAGTTTGTTGTGCTTTTGTCACATCGAGGAAACAAAGTTTCGTCGAATACTGCTTGTGGTGCAATAAATTTCGCATTGTTCTTTCTCATGAATAGATCACCATGTCCGCCTGGGGCAGGACCAAGATAGGTCATGAGTTCTGTTTTGGAAGCGAGTTTGTTCTTTCAAATTTTCGCTGGAACGTAGACATACGCTCCGCAGCCAAGTACACGTGGAAGCGAGTTTGTTCTTTCAAATTTTCGCTGGAACGTAGACATACGCTCCGCAGCCAAGTACACGTAAGTGGTCCATACGAGGCTTTTTCTTTTCCAGAACTTCATATGGTGTTATCCAGTTATGTCGCCGCATCAGAGTGCATTCGTAACACAAAATTCCCACGCGTGTTTGCGCATCGCCTCAGCCTTATCCATTATAGTGCGCATAAGACACTCAGCACAACCATTTTGTTGGGGGGTGTATGGTGCGCTTTGTAGGATCTTGATGCCTTTGTCTTTCAACATTTTGATGAAGGCACCTTTGATATATTCTCTCCCTGCATCGGACATCCATTGTTCGACTTTAGACTTGTATTGATTCTCAACCATGGCAAGCCATTGATGAGTTACGTGAACTGGCGTTTTTTTATTGTTTAACAGAAAAGCCCACGCATTAGATGTAAAGTCGTCCAAGAAGATTATCATGTAATTGAATTTGTGGTATGATTCAGTGGGGAATTCTTTGAGATCTAAATGGATTAATTCAAAGGGACGCGATGCCCGTCTTTCTGATGGTGGGTAAACTTGTTGTGGTGTTTTACCTTCGAGACATCTGCAGCATATAGGTGGTTGTAAAGGAATATTGAATTCTGGCCAACCATCGGTATGTGTTCAAAAATGTTTGAGAACATCACGAGAAGGGTGACCAGCACGTTGGTGTGCTAAGTCAAAGTTGATTTCATAAATCATAGTGTCTGCCAAGGAGGCGACATCAGTTTTGGTGTGAGGAAGATAGTAAATAGTATCTTCTGGTGATCGTTTGGTAAATGTCAACCAGCAACGATGCATTGCATTTCCATCTCCATTTGTCATTTTGTCATGCTTCATTAGTATGATCATTTTATCTGATCCATGAACTGTCACTCTGTCTGACTGTAGGAATGTACCAAGTGACAGTAACCGTTGATTTAGATCAGCAACATAGTAAACAGGGGCAACTTTGAAGTAGCGAGATCCCTGTTGTATTATGACAGTGCCAGCGGTATTGGTTTTGGTAACTCCATTTGCAGTTTGAATGGAGATTGGATCTACTTTATGTGACTCAACAAAGTCAGTTAAATCAAAAGTATAATGAGCAGATGCTCCAGAGTTGAGTAACCAGGCGTTATCATAATGTTTCTGGTTGATGAGAGTTTTCTTTCCCTTGCAATTCACACAAGATGAATAATAAGTCCCACAGGGACATAATATATTGGGTACATTATAAATAGAGGGGCTAATAGAGCCCAGAGGAGCAGTATGTATAAATATGTTACAAGCATGTGATAATAATTTACATGTGACCGGGCTCATCATCTGCACTGTATGAGAAGTGTCAGATACTCTATTCACAATGGAAGAGAAAGAGGGTGTGGCGTACCTGTAGTACCTGCCATCATTCCAACTCTCAGAAATAATCTCCTCTTCGGAGTCAGACCCGAGGGATATAACGTCCATATCTGGAGAACTCGATGGGGGTGTTATGAGGTCCGGTATCGAGTCGGCACCCAAGTTGAAAGCACTGGGGGACGTGGAGATTTCCTCGAATAATGGGGTAACCGACTGCGCTTGGCTCCACCCCGACGAATTGGAGGTGCTCATCTGGTCAAGGCCCTTGTTGTACTCCCTGTCGAACTCCCCCAAATACCACCTTTGGGTCATCTCGTCAGTGATCATGTGAAGACGCTCCTCGAGTGTTTTGTGGTTGGGGGTGACGTTCTCTTTGTTGGAGTCCCCCATGTCGACGAGACTGGCCTCCCACATTCTGAGGTGCTTGGGAGACTCCGCTTTTTCCCTCTCAAATTCCTCCGAGTCCATACTCCCTGTGTTGGAAACGAGTAAGGATGTGCACGGGTTGCAGTATTCACCGCAGTGTACAGGTACGGTGGCACTAAAGGTACGGGTACGGTTAGGCAAAGTCCGAACCCAGCATGTACCTGGCACCTGACCCGAATACCGCGGTGCTGGACCCACCGAAATTGGAGCTGAGATTCAAAGTCCGTTGGACGCGTCATCACTTGTCCTGCGTTTGATCGCACTTGCATCCTCACTGTGCATTGATCGCACCTGTCGTCGGTACTGCAACCTGCCGTTTGGGGAAGGCTAGGTCAGTTTCTGCAGTCTGCTACTAGCTGTTACAGTAGCATCTTATCCTTCACTTTTTGTTCTTTTCTCCAACTATGTCTCACTGCTCGTGTATTTTTTCAGCAGATTGGGGTGTACATTTGTGGTTTATGACTCCGTAGTCTCTTAGACTTCATCCCTTGGTGAGGCTCAAAATCAAATATTTACTCCTCCAATGCATGTGGCCCTCAGCATTTGGCCGATACTAACTATCTTAGTCGTCAACCTTTTACCAGCTGACACTACGCCTACGGCCAACAAGAGATAGCCAATGAAAAATTTGATAGGCTGACCATATATCACTGATCCTGGATGGTATAAAAGGTGAGCATTTGAGGCAAAACATTTCTATCAGCATCATGACTTTGTCTGAGAAGCGAAGCCATTCTTCCTCTCCGGAACGATCCTCTACTCGTTCAAGCAATTCTGCACTCTCAGCTGCTTCCAGTGTCGTCCGGAATGTTGCCAAATCTGTCAAGTCGACTGTCAGGAAGGCCAAGGATGCGCTGAAGAAACGCTGCCGAGTCTCACCTCTCGATGATGGGACTGGAACAGCAGGAGAGATATCGGGTCCGTTTTCATGATATTTGTGTTTTACTCCACTCTAACTTGTATGACTGGTGTTACTAGAGCCTATAGAAATCGACAATTCAGCCACTGCATCGCACGAGTCAGGTTCGGAGTCAGAAAGCTCGAAAAAAGATAAGGAAAAGGAACATTTGGGTATGTTGTATCATTATTTTGTCTTAAACTATGTCTAATGAGCGGCATTTTCCAGCCAAGCTTCAAGACCGATGGAAGTCTCCAATTTATGGTTTCTTTGAGCCACCTACCCTTGGGACAGACAAAGGACGACCCTACCAACATTTCAAATGCAAGCGAACACCATGCAAAGGCACCGGAGGCGTACGTCGCTACACTGACAAAGGTGATAAGTCAGCCACCTCCAACCTCGCCTCTCATGCACATTGATGCTTTGGTCAGGAGGCCATTGACAATGTGATGAAGGGTCATAAGGAAGCAGTCACAAACTCTCAAAACACAATTTACTCTATGTTTGCGGGAGTCGGTAATCGTGTTGTCAGTATCACTCATCGGTCTCATACAACTCCAGAGCGCCGGTATGTTTTATTTGCTTCTGATTCACTGTTTCTCTTCATGATGCCCTTTTCAGGTGTGCAATTGTCTGCTGGATCACTGAAAGTTGCCGCCCGATCAAGATCGTTGAAGACCGCAAATGGAAGGAACTTATGCTTGCTGGACGGCCCCAGGCCACGCTTCCCAACCGACAAACTGTTGCTTGAGATATCCATACTGCTTACGAGGCTGTCTCAAAGCGTATTGTTGAGCTCTTGAATGTATGTATCTTCTCAAGTATATATTTATACTTCATACTCATTCTAGTGTGTGTCTCATTCCAGGATTATCCGGGACAGCTAAGCTTTGCCATGGATGTGTGGACTTTCCCAAACCACCATGCATTTGTGGCTTGGACTGTCCATCTTCAATACAAAGGCAAACCTTTGGTCTTTCTGCTAGATGTTGTTGAGGTTCCCGAGGTACATTCATTTATTTCGCTTAAGGTTTTCATCTATTCTTACCTGCTTCTTATCCAGTCCCACTCTGGGAACATTCTCGCCAGAGAGTTCCAAAAGACACTTGAGCAATATGGTCTTACGCAGAAGGTATTTAACATTTTTATTTGATTTCGGTCCTTAACTAACAATTGTATCAGATTCTTGCCTTCACAGGTGACAATGCCACTTCAAATGACACTCAAACGACTTCACTTAGTGCTGCCAACAACTCCTTTCATGCAAAATCTCATGTTCGTTGCCTCAATCACACTATCAACTTGGCAGCCAAAGCTCTTATTGGCGGAGTAACTGGTAATGCCAAAGACAAAGATGCCGATATTAATATGGATGATGAAGAGGCTGACGGAGATGGTGGAGATGATGAATTGCCTGAGTTAGAGTCAGTCCTGGATGTAGAATTGTCAGAGAGTGAGTGTGAAGGGGATGATGAAGACGAGGAGGACAACGAAGAGGAGAGCATTGACGAAGTGTCTGCGCTGACTGATGAAGAGAAGGCGGTGTTTGAGAGGGAAGTTAAAAAGACGCGTGAAGCATTACAAAAGGTATGTGGCTGTCTCCCATATTCGTTGAAGTCTGCTGATGCGATTGTAGATTCGCGGTCTTTCTTTCTCCGTCATCCACTCAACAACTATCGCTCTTCCTGAATGGAAGCGTGCATGTGGTCGTCATGAACTTAAACCTTGCCTCCTTCCCCGTGATGTCAAGACCCACTGGAATTCGACCTTTGATCTTCTCAAGTTTGCTCTCGAGTATCGTGCAGCTGTTGACGACGTCACCGGTAACAAAGACCTTGCGTATCGCAAGTATGAGCTTACTTCAAAGGAATGGGAGATTTTGGAGGACCTCAAGTATGTTCTCGAGGTATGTGGTTCTTTGCTTATGACTTCAGTTCATTATCTGATTGTTTATGGGGTTGAAGGTCTTCAAAAGGGCTACTCTTTCCTTCTCCGATGATCACAAGTCTTCAATTTCAGCTGTCATACCCGCCATGGACAAGATCGACAATATGCTTTCAACACAGATCACTTCTGCTACTCCTCATGGATCTACAACATCCACAGGCACTCGTGTTATTCATGCCTCTATCAAGGCTGGGCTTCGCCTTGCAAAAAATCTCATGAATCATTACTATTCTCTCACTGATGATTCGGCGATTTATTGTATTGCGATGGGTGAGATTATACACTTTTTCTTTTTTTGTTGCCTTGCCTGATGCGCGTTATATAGTGCTTCATCCCGGAATGAAGCTTGAGTATTTCTGACAACGCAAGTGGCCAAGCACATGGGTTCAAGAGGCTGAGCATCTGGCACGCATCACCTATGAAGGATATGTAGCCCGAGCTGTCATCAAACAAGCTTCTGAGAGTACTACTGAGAACGTGAGTCATTTTTTGACTTCTTTTTATTTGGAGGCATGTATAATAATACTCTTTTTTTTTTGCAGTCAACCTCGCAACCTTTATCCTCTAGCAATGCTGATGTCTTCGACTTTATGGACATTTCCGTCACCAGCCACACCTCTCCCCTTCGTGACAAACTTTCCAAATATCTCAGTCAGGCTCTCGAAGCTACCAAGGATCCACTAGGCTGGTGGTGGAGTAAGCGTGCCATCTTTCCTGTTCTGTCTCAGATGGCTCTAGATTATCATTCGGTACCTGGTGAGTCATTTTTCTTCTGTCTTTGAGCTTATTGCGTACTAATATCCTTTCAACTTTGTCAGCCACGTCTACTCCTGTCGAGAGAGTTTTCTCTCAAGGCCGCCAGCTTCTTGTATTTACGCGTAACCGTTTGTCTGGGTTCTCAGTTCGGAAGTTGTTGTGTCTCGGGAGCTGGAGTCGGAAGGACTTGGTCTCGGATAAAGTTATTGTCAATGCATTCGTTGAGGAAGACGAGAGAAAGAGTAAGAAGAGTGGTAAGAAGGTGCGAAAACCAAGTGCATAGATTTCAGTAGCCTACAAATTATCTAGTTACTTGGTAATTAACACTCAAGGCATTCCGTTGTATTGTTTTAGTCTTTACCATTAGTAACTGCTGTGTACTTTATGACGGTGCACCGTGGTGTTTTGTACCCGAGGTTTTGATAGCCTACCTGAGGGTTTGAGGATACGGGTATATACCCGTATTTTATAAGGTACAGGTTGCCAACAGGTTCAGGTACAGTATGTGATTGCTGTACCCAGGGGTGTACCCGAAAACAACCTTAGAAACGAGGCTGTCCGACAGTCTGTCGAGTTCCTCGGCCATTTCGGCATCGTCGTCCATTCCCATGCACTTGTCATGTTTCCACCTGAAGTTGTTCCATGCCTCCTCTTGCTGTGGAGTACCCCAGTTTGCAGCACCCCAACTGTTGGAGACAGCTTTGTTATCGCGGATGGCAAACCAATGGTTGTCATCGTGATCGGGGTTAGAATCAGTGTGAGAGAAGGTGTGACCATCAGGATAGGGGGCGACGAGGTTTTGCCAATAGTATTGTTCCATGAAAGAACGACCATCGGAGATGATAGAGGGACGAGGGAGAGAGGTAGAGGCTTTGGAATGAGACATGTGTGCTAGTTCAAGGTCTTTGAGGAGCTCACCAGTTGGCTTAATCCCATTGTCACGAGCAGTTTTAAAGGCATTCTGGACAGATGAGAAAAATCCATCAAAAGGCTTTACCGTCTCGCTAAAGAAGGGTTTACGCACATCTTTGGTAGAAGGCTCCATGACCGTGATGGTCGGAGTTTCCTTGACAAACCTTGCCACATGTATGACATGTGAGTGTCCTAACTTAATAGGACCCATACTCTGGGCTTGTTGCTTCTGGCGTGTTTGTTCACTGGCGCATTTTCCACGGCCTCGCCAGTTGCCACGTCCTTGGCCTTTGCCTCTCCAAGCGCTGCTG
This sequence comes from Tetrapyrgos nigripes, assembly GCA_013368315.1. Taxonomy (NCBI): domain Eukaryota; kingdom Fungi; phylum Basidiomycota; class Agaricomycetes; order Agaricales; family Campanellaceae; genus Tetrapyrgos; species Tetrapyrgos nigripes. The sequence goes on from JAACJM010000426.1 coordinate 25,888, forward strand.
CTGCTGTTCCTCAAAGACAGGAGGTTTGCCTTTGTGTTTGATCGCTGTGATTTTGGTAGCGTTGGCAGATTGAGATTTCTTTCCACTGCGCGCTTCCCAAGTGTTGACAACCTGAGCATGAAGATCATCGAGGGATCCATCTTCAAAGGCGTCAATGTCATCTTGAGTTTCTTTGGCAATGACATAGCCATAGATATCAGCAGGGAGTTTATTGATAACGATCATGTATTGGAGGTATAGGGGAATGGCTGTGTTAATGCCAGCGTTATTGATCCGAGTGAGGTACATTTTTATGAGATCAATTGCAGCACCAGGATGAGTGTTGCGAGGGATTTCGACGTTCATGGCATGCTTGAAGTTTTGAAAGATTTCAGCAGCTCCAGGTTTACCATAGAGATCTTTGAGAGTTCCCCACATTCTCCTGGCAGTAGTGATATCCTCAAGTTTCATACCAATGGCCTGAGAGACACGGAGTTTGATAACTCCCATAGCCTTGTTGTTGTCTTTGTCCCAATCGACAGTACTACCAGCGGCAGCAGCAGTGAAATGGGTAGGAGATGCTTCTTCATCGCTTGCTCCCGCAGCGGCGCCAGCAGTGGTACCAGCAGGGGCAGGAGCTGGAGTGATTTTGATATCTCCAGGACGAGGAGTATTGAGGACATATGCGATGCCCTGAGATTGAAGCCAAGATTTGGACTTGCTGGCCCAAAGGGTATAGTTTGGTCCAGTGAGTTCTGGAATGGTGGACATAAAGCTTGATCTGGAAGACATTTCAAATGTGATCTGGGGATGTAATCAAACTGTCAGCATAACATTCTATATGCAAGATAAGCGGCGGTGTTAAGGACGCGCCATGAAAATAAATTAAAAGCTGTGGCTAGTGCGCTTATGACAGTGATTATCCCCAGTGTGCATTATACCAGCTTGCAGCCATGTAGGCACTACTGTGCATATACAGCAGCCATAAAGGCGCATGTAAAGAACTTCTGCCATGAAGGGCAATGTTCAAGCAGCTGCAGGGGCGCTACCAGGTATTACGCAGTCTAGGACTTGCTGCCAGTGATGGCACGATGTCCAGGGCTTGCGGGGCCCATAACCTGTTGAGCAGGCTATGTTCTATATACATAGCGGCAACTGCATACTTACCTGGGGATGTAAAAATGCTTGTTAGAGCAATTTGTTAGAGGTTAAGAGCGATGAGTGTTAAGGGAAATCCTTATTCTTGTAGGGCAATCTACGAGCCCTTATATACTGTTCTAGATAGTACATGTGACTACTTATCTAAGAACTTACTGATGTATAGTAAGCGTAACTAACTAGATTACTATCTAATCTACATCTAATCTAATGTTGATGGCTGCTTACTAATTCGCCAATTCAACAATACCACCTGCATCAAGCAGGTGCTTGCACAAAGGCGGGCCCTGCCTCCGCTGACTGCGCTTTGAGGGTATTTTTAACGTTCCCATGCCTCTTCTCTCTCACCGACTCGAAACAGTGGTTTGATTTGGGTTTAATGAGATGATCATTGTCAACATCAAAATAAGGGAAATTGGAGGAGAGAATGTTCCATATTATAAAAGACCCGCCAGCGGCATATCCTAAATCGCTTCATCGGTCAACAGATATGCACATGACCGCTGCAACGGCTTACTGAGTAGTCATTGACACCGTTTAACCCATTCCGTAAGAAGAAGAGGGAAGCCTGATGCGGTGTTGAGTGTAAGTTGAATGGCGACGAAGATGAACTCGCCTGGAAGCCAAACATAGCATAGGTACTGCGTTAAAAAACTCTTGACCATGTGATTGACCATGTGATATGTGCATGCTTATCACGTTTTTTCAAGCTCAAAGAAATCGTTCTTACACTCCCTTATACTAAAGTATCAGGAATAAAGGAGGTTCTAAGGTTACAACTGTTAAGCAGGCATGGTACGGCTTGTACACTACTAAACGCAGTGGCAACTACGCTACTTACCTGGGGATAAGAGTTAGCTTGTTAGGTTTGTTAGAGGCTTGTAGAGCGATGTGGGTTAAGTATGAAACTTGTTTTTTGGAGGACTTTCTACAAGTCCTTATATACCTTTAAGGAGGTACAAATACATGTAAACTAATACTAGAGTAACAATAAGATTCTATTGTACTGGATAGAACAATGCTGGTTTCATAGACTATTGTCGTACTACACTTTATTGTCTATATAATCTTATTGTTCTATATATAACTACTATTATTGTTCTACATAGAATATGTTGATGGCTGCAACTGAATGCGCCAATTCAACACTCCCCCTTGCTAAGCAGCACGGTAGTGTGCGTAAGCATAGGTAGGCGCTGTAAGCAGCCATGGAAGGAAGGGATCCAGTGCCTCGACGTTTTCGATGCGATTTCTTCAATTATAAAACTGAAGTCCCAATTGTTTCCTGAACTTCTCAAACTTTACACGATCTAGAGCTTTAGTGAGCAGATCTGCAGGGTTATTACTTCCTTCAATGAAGAATAACTTGACTGTCTCGTCGATGACTTTTTCTCGAACAAAATGATATCGAATATCAATGTGCTTCGTTCTCTTATCCGTGACAGGGTTTGATGCAATAAAAATTGATCCTTGATTGTCACCGTGAATTGGAATAGCGTGGAGAGGATATTCGATTTCACTGAGAAGAGTCTTGAACCAACAGACTTGTCGACTACAGTCACTAAGTGCCATGTATTCAGCTTCAGTCGAAGATAGAGCAACTGTCTTTTGTTGTCTAGACGTCCAGCTAAATGGTGCTTGGGCTAATTGTAGAAAGAAGCCAGTTTGAGATTTGCGAGTTCCAGGATCTGATCCCCAATCAGAGTCTGTATAGGCTGATAAGCCTTCTCCCCCTCGACCGTTGTACACAAGGGCATATTTTCTAGTGCCAACGAGATAACGGCAAATGTCTTTCGCCTTATTGTAGTGTTCTTGTGAGGGGTTTGCAGCAAATTGCGCAAGTTTTGTGACAGCAAAGGAAATATCAGGACGTGTTCCTAACATTAAATAAAGTAAGGATCCGATTATCTCCTGATAACTTTGACGAAGAGTATAATTGACAGGAGTGTCTTCTGGAAGAGGAAGAGGGTGATAATTGCCAGGTAATGGGGTAGCAGAAGCTTTCGCGTTTTGCATTCCATAAGTCTCTAGGATTTTATCCAGATAAGCGCACTGATCTAAAGAGATCTTACTGCCTTTCCTGGTAATTCTCATCCTGAGGAATTCTTTGGCATTGCCTAGATCCCTACATTCCCATCTCTTCATAAAGTCTCCTTTGAGTCGTAAAACTAAGGTTTTGTTAGCTCCACAGAATAGAGCATCATCCACATAGACTACGGCAATGACAATAGAATTTTCGATAAGATTTTTGTTGGCGTCATAGCATTTGTGAATGAAGATTCCGGCGTCGGAGATGATTCGTTTAAAACCAAGTTCCGCCATGGACTTATCAAGACTTTTCCACCACGCAAGTCCTGCTTGTTTGAGTCCATAAAGAGCACGAAGAAGCCGGACGACTTTATGCTCTTGTCCTTTTACTTTGAAGGCTTCCGGTTGTTCCATATAGATTTCTTCATCGAGTAAGCCATATAAATAGGCTGATCGGACATCGACACCGGACACGTGCCAACCCTTAAGTGCTGCTAAAGCGAAGATTAAGCGCACAGTCTCGAATCGAACAACAGGCGAATATATTTGACCAAAGTCTATGCCTTCGACCTGTGAAAAACCTTTTGCAACGAGTCTTGCCTTTTTACGACCATCAGTTTTGATGTCGAAGACCCATCGGTTTTTGATAACTTTCCTATCTTTAGGTCTTTCGACCAATTCATAGGTGTCGCGCTTGCGAAGAGCCTCTAGTTCTTCGCGGCAAGCGACTTTCCATTCCTCTTGCTCAGCTATAGGTAAGCGAGCAATATCTTTGAATGTCCATTCGCGAATATTACGAACATTCGGTTGACTCCCATCATTCTTCGAAGTAACTTTCTGAATAAGCAAGTGGGAATCGATTTCTCCAGGAGCAATTGCCTGCATAAGCAAGAAATTTATAGATACTCCCCCTTCACGGCATGGTTCTGCCATTTCTTCTGATTCAGGGCGCGCAGAGTCATCACTCTCGGCTTGCTGCTCCCCCTGGGGTGCGCTTCCGGATGCAGAACTAGGTCCGGGAACCTGTTGCTCTGCAGCTTGCTGACGTTGGTTTTCTCTCCGAGCGTCTCTCTCTGCTTTAGCTTTTGCTTCCGCTCTTTTATCAGCTGCGATTTGTGGTTCAAGATCGCGTTCAACTTCTACAGGGTGTTTATCCCCGTATCGTTTAGGTACAGTACCAGTGCGCTCGCTTCGACGCGTTGGTTCTGTTGGTGGCCGTCTTTGTCTAGGAGCTCTGGGCTTTCGAGGTGCTTGAGGAGGTGGTGTCTCCACTGGCGGCGGTGTTACCGTTCTTCTAGGCTCAGAGTCACTATCCGGAGATGAAGGCGGTGGATCCTGTTCAGGTTCGTCGTCACGAAGCTGATCAGGTCTCCTTGTTGAAGGGATGCGTGGAGGACGATGATTAAAATCTTCATCATCATCGTCAGGGATTGGTTGTGGTAGAGGAGTGTCATCGCCGTGCGATGACTCGATAGGTAGTTGTTTTGAATTACGAGATTGAGTTTTACATCGAGGAAAGAAGTCTTCCTCAAACACGGCTTGCGGGGATGTAAATTCCGCATTGTTTGTACACATGAAAAGATTTCCACGTTCTCCTGGTGCTACACCAAGATATGTCATAAGTTCTGACTTGGAAGCGAGTTTGTTCTTTCGAGTTTCCTTGGGTTTAAAGACGTAAGCTCCACAGCCAAAAACTCGTAAATGATCAATACGCGGCTTTTCCTTTTCAAGCATTTCAAATGGAGTTATCCATTTGTGTCGTCGTAAGGGAGTACGTCGATAGACATACAATCCATGACGGACAGCATATTCCCACCAAGATTCAGGTAGACATGCTAACTTCATCATTGCCAGTGATTTATCCATTAGAGTGCGTATAAAGCGCTCCGCTCGACCATTCTGTTGATGAATGTATGGTGCACTGTTAAGGATTTTAACACCCTTTTCGAGTAACATTTCTCAATAGGTGCCTTTGATGAATTCGCCACCCATATCAGACATCCACTGTTCGACTTTCGTCTTATATTGAGTTTCTACCATCGCAAGGAACTGGCGAGTGGCGGTCAGTGGTTGTTTTTTGTCTTTAAGAAAACGTATCCAAGCATCTGAAGTGTAATCATCAAAGAAGACGATTATATACTTGTACTTGTGGTAGGATATCGTGGGGTATTCATGTAAATCCGTATGGATAATTTGGAAAGGACGAGTAGCACGTCGTTCGTTAGGAGGGTAAGCCTGTCTGGGAGTTTTGCCTTCAAGACAGCCTTTGCACAAAGGAAGTTCCTTCAGAATAATGAATTCAGGAGTGCCAAGGGTGTGTTGTCGGACATGTTTTAGAACATCATGAGAAGGATGCCCTATACGACGATGTAAAATCTCGTAGTTGATAAGATAAATCAAAAGATTGGCTTTAGAAGCGACAATTTTCGATTTGTGTGGAAGATAGTATAGCGTTTCTTCTGGTATACGCTTTGAGAAAGTCAAGAATGTTGTATTTCTCGAAATGGTGATATGATCGGAGTTACCGCGCATAACCATGTTGTCATTTAAGAATTGACCAACAGATAAGAGTCGTTGATTTAGATCGGGAATGTAATAGACTGGATATAATTTCATAACTCTTTTACGTTGAGAGATCAGGACTGTTCCGGATGCACGAATCTTCGTGAATCCATTGGCAGTTTTCACTGGAATTGGTTTTATATAACTCAATTCAACAAAGTCATTGATGTCGAACGTAAAATGCGCTGATGCTCCAGAATCAAGTAACCATCCATCACTGAAGTGGATTTTGACAGTATCAGATCTCTTTTTCTTACACTTCTGGCATAGTGAGAACAGAGTGCCACAGGCACATAAGTATTTATTGTTGCCGCCAGGGCTAGTGTACAGATCATTATAAATAAAAGGGGTTGTTAAACCCAGAGGAGCGGTATGTAATAAATATATACATGAAGAACCTGCTTCCAAATTACGAGCTGCTGGAAAAAGCGCATCAGTACTTTTATTCATAAGATCTAAATTGAGATCTGACCTGAGATACCCGTTGTCCAAGCCGGAGGGTTCGGAGTCTAAGGACCATCCATAATTATTTGCGGCATTGACGGTAACCATGACGGGGGTAGAAGGTCGTGGACTTGGAATTCCGTACGATGCGGTGTCCTCTTGGGGTGACGTAGGAAGACTCATCCCGCCGATCGATGGCGGAGTCGACATGTACTCGAGGTCGCTGGTTTCGGATAGGCTCGGAGACATGCTCCGGAGTTCTGGCATTGAACTCGGAGTTGGAGCCCTGGAAGGTAATTCCATCCCTCCTAGTCCGATTGTTGCGTCTCGCTGCCAGTCGATTAGCTCTTCGTACCTTCCATCCTCGTTTTGGAGATGAGGAGTTAGCCATTCCCATCCCGTCGAAGTCGTGCCAGGTGTTGGGCTTGCAACACGGCTGGATGGCAAGGATTGAGTGATCATGCCATTGGGAGGTGCAGGCTGTGAGCCACTTGGCATCTCGCTGCGGACTGCAGCAAGTTGTTGGACAAGAGAAAGAGTGCCACGGGTTCCCGTTGGGGCAACGGTGTTCAGTGCTGTTCTGAGAGGTTCCCCATAGATGTGTAGAGAATCGTTGGGATTCTGGAATCTCTCCCCAAGGTGTATTGCGCACTCCATCATCTCGGCAGCAGGATCCTGGGCAAGACGGTCAATAAGTGGAACAGGGGTCCAGATGTCCTGAGAAACCTTTACACCTGACTCCGTCGTTGTGGAGCCAAACACACTTCCTAGTTCCGAAGTGTTCACCAGAGTGTCCTCGTTCCAACTGGCATCTTCTCCTTGAGCGCATGCCATATCGGCATCTGAACCGGTCTGAGTTTCGGGGTATTCACCGTTCCAACCGTTCCAGTTGCCAGCATCACCCCAACCATCAGTAGATGATTGAAGATTGTTCCAATAGATGCGTTCCGTGAGAGTGCGTTTAGAACGGGGAGCAGGAGTAAGTGGAGTGAAGGAGGAAGGATCGGGATGAGACATGACAACATCTTCAAGAGTAGCAACAGTCTCACCAGATGGTCTAGCGCCAATATTGCGTGCAAGATTGATAGCTCTTTTGGTACCTGTGAAGAAGGCGTCAAAAGGCTTTTCCGTTTCCATGAAGAATGGCTTACGGGTATCAATTGCAGTGGGCGTGTTGACGACGGTGACTGTATGCATCATGGGAGACATGTCGTCGTTGACAAGATGTGCCTGGCCCTGTCTCTTGGCCTGTTCAAACTTTCCAGCTCGACCTCCACGACGGAAATTGGCTTTTCCTTTGCCCTTTCCCTTGCCTTTTCCCTTGTTGTTCCCATTAGAGCCGCTGGCTCCGTTAGCGCCGCTGCTGCTGCCACTAGGGCGCTGCTGCTGCTGCTGTTGGAAACTAGGGTTACCGTCCTTTCGTTTGACAGCTGAAAGACGGTTGGCATGGGCTTTCCCAGAAGGCCCTTTGAACGCTCCCTGGCGAGATTCCCAGATATTGACAATCTCAGACTGCAATACATCGAGATTTGCAGTGTCGACCTCCTCAATAGTGTATTGAGTATACTGATTGATAAGATACTCATATCTGGGAGGAAGTTTGGAAATGATGAACATGACGATGAGGAAGTTGGCAACTTTCGTAATGGAAGTGGCTGAGGTGCCATCAGTGGGGATACCATAGGCACTGACCCTATCGAAGTGCATGCGAATTAGTTCGATCGCAGCGCTAGGATTGGCGTCGTTGGGAATAGTGATGGAGGTAGCACGTTTGAAATCCGTGTAGATTGCGGAAACACCAGGTTTCCCATAGGCCTTCTTGAGAAAGACCCAAATTTCCTTGGCGGTAGTCATTCCAAGCGTTTTCTGACGAACGGGAGGAGAGAGACGAAGTTTGATAGACCCCATGGCCTTATCGTTCTTCTCATCCCAGTCAGCCTGTTTCTTTTGAGCCGCCGTGATGGCCTCAGCTTGAGTCGCCATGTCTTCTTCAGTCAGAGGGGAGACGAGACTCACTTCGGCATCATCAGGGCGGTCAGTGCTAAGGACAGAACTAAGTCCAGTAGCCTGCAACCAGGAGATAAGGATGTCAGCCCAGATGTTGAAATCAACACTGGCGAAGACGGGGACAGTAGTCATCAGGACGTTGGAGGACATCTTTGATAATATCTGGGGAAGTCAACTGTCAGCATTTATCCATATGCATAATAAGAAGGCAGCATTAATTGCGCCATGTGAAGGTGAAAAGAGGCAGCGATGAATGCGCCATGACAGTGACTACTCCCCTAGATTGTCAACAACTGCAGCTGGACATAAGTCCTGCGCTGTTGGACATATCGTCAAGCCATGAAAGGCGACGCAGGCTGCCACAAGGGCGCCACAGGCAGCCATGAAGGCGCCATCCAGGTAGTATGCGAAGTCTATGGTTTGCAGCCATTTGAAGGCGCTCCCAAGGGCCTTCGGGGCCCATAACCTGTTAAGCAGGCATGGTACGGCTTGTACACTACTAAACGCAGTGGCAACTACGCTACTTACCTGGGGATAAGAGTTAGCTTGTTAGGCTTGTTAGAGGCTTGTAGAGCGATGTGGGTTAAGTATGAAACTTGTTTTTTGGAGGACTTTCTACGAGTCCTTATATACCTTTAAGGAGGTACAAATACATGTAAACTAATACTAGAGTAACAATAAGATTCTATTGTACTGGATAGAACAATGCTGGTTTCGTAGACTATTGTTGTACTACACTTTATTGTCTATATAATCTTATTGTTCTATATATAACTACTATTATTGTTCTACATAGAATATGTTGATGGCTGCAACTGAATGCGCCAATTCAACAGGCAAGCAAACTATTCGTCAATGCTCAAGCGCTCAAGGACATGACGACTTTGAGATATTCACCTGGATGGCTAGCGTGACGACAGTGGCGCGAGGTCTACAAGCCAGATAGAGGTATCGGATACGGGACCGAAGTTCCGAAGTTACCGGACGTGTGGCACGCGAGTCCAGGATCTAAGCTTGCGTTTCCCGCCGACGCTAAACAGAGACACATCACTACGCAATCTGCAGTCCGTTGTTAGTGGTATTCTCACATCAGGTGCGTTACCGTAGTTGCGTCTCTGTCTGCTCTTTCTGACTCTTCTTAGAGCGAAGACATCCCATCCAGTCTCTCAGAATATCACCGTCAAACAGGTCCCCTCTCTTCATCTTCCGCTCTCTCTCTACATCACCTCTACACCTTACACATGTCCAATCCGTCTACGCATTAACACAAGGACAAGAGTCAGACTCAGAACTACGGTTTGAGGAGTGTGTTTGGGGTGACTGTACGATGGTCTCCTACGGACATTGCGCAAGGAATCGATAGTCGTTCTGGCGATATATGGTGAGTCTCTTCAGAGTCTTTCTGCCTGGTTTTCGTCTTCTTTCTTTCTTTTTACGTTCTAGCGCTCTGGAGTTCCTCAGTTCCCTTCTTCGTTCTCTTGCTTTACTTATTTTATTCTTGCTTTATTCTCACCGTTCTCCATTCTCCCTTCCATTCTATGGTCTATACCCATACCTGTCCTCGTCTATGCGTAAACTGCCTACTAGCATCCCCATTCATATCTTGTCTTCTCCTTCATATACTTATCTTCTACCTTGTATTCGTTCTTATCTGCCGTTCCATTTTGTCTTGTTTCCATTTTCCTTCTCCCTTTTACTTTTCCCTTTTCTATGTTGGAACTTGGCGTTTCGTTATTCTTTCCTTTTCCCTCCTTCTATCTTTCTTTATTCTCATTGTCTACAGCGTATACTAACCAAACCTCACTCTTCTTGCTCTGATCTGCTCTCCGTCTCACTCCTCACCACCTTTGTGACATATCTCCCTCCCACTCTCGACTCTCAAATACCAACCAAGGTCCAACGCAGCACCTATAGTTACCTCTCCTCGATCTCCCAGCACTAATCCCCCAAAAAGCAAGAAGTCAAAAATCTTATGGGGCTTCGCTGTCGGGCTCTACTCGTTAATAGGAGTCAGGTTTGTTGACGTTTGGGGGTAATCTGGATGTGGATTGGCTTGGATTAGGTGGGTTGTTACATTCTTTTCTTTTCTTTTCCTTCATCACTTTCATCTTCATATCCTCGTCCTCGTCCTCATTGTCTCGTTCCATTCCCGGCCATGCCTTAGTGTTCATCGATGTATCTTCGAACCCTTTAAAATTCTCTTGGTCTTAATCTTATCTTGTTTCTCCACGTTTCTTAGTTTCTTCATCGTGGGTTGTTGGTGTGTTGGCGTTTAACTCCGGTCTTTCATAGTCCATCTTTTGTCTTTGAGTCGCTTTCTTTCCTCATTTCTCATTTCTCATTATTATTGTTGTCTTCTCTAATGATTAGACTCCATCTAACCTGACTCTCGACCTTTTTACTTTTTCCTTTATCCAGGCTCTTTCTCATCTTTGTCCAATATCAGGCTCTTTAGGTGGGACCCAAGGGAGTTGTGGGAAGAGTTGGGGTCTCAATATGGCTCGAGATGTATGAAGTAAAGGTGGGAGAAAGCAAGAATCGAAGAGGTAGTACGAGGGAGGGCATAGTTAGTTGCTCGTTGGAAGCTCGTTGGTTAGATGGCACTCGGTACGTAATCTTGCTTCTCATAAAACCTCACTAAGTCTCACCTCTCAGGACGACGATTCATACATTGACATCTCGACGTCTCGATATCCTCCTCCCTTCCCTTTCCCGGTCGCAACTGAGACACATCCTTCCAATCAGTCTTCCTCTTCGAACTTTTTCTTCCCCACTGGACTACAGACTTGGCTCACCCCCAAATATATCTACCGTCGTCCTCATGTTGTGTTAACGCTCAGGACCATATAGGCTTTAGCAGCGGAAATAAACACAGCGTAGAAGCTATCTATTCATCTTCCAATGAGGGATTTCCAATACTTGTAGACATTTAAGGTCGTGAGCTGCTGCTATGCAAATGACAATGCGGACCTAAGTACGTGCTACTGCAGAAGAGGGGGAAATTTCTCAAGCTAATTCCGACAGAGTCAAATGATCACCCAGATGAATTTAACTACTCAGAGCGGTGAGAGTTCGTCTCCAACATCGAGCAGCTGTGAGCGGAAGTAATTTCAAGAATGATCGATTTTTTTGTCTCGATCACCTCAATGCTTTTCAGCTTCATATAACCGGGATCGTCGGCTGGTCTCGTAAGGTCGTCTTTGGGCTGCCTCAGTCATCAAAACCTTTCTCGTTAGACACCTGGATTTACTCCACCAATCCAACTCGTCCGCTCCGTATTGTAATATAGGACAGAAGAAGTCAAAATGTGAGGAACAGAAGAGGAAGAGAGAAGAGATGCACCGAAGCCGCCAGTCAATGAGATCATGCCGACCTCAGAGGTCATTCCCAGTGAAAAACGACACAGAGCAGAGCCGACTGAAAACCGACCAAAATCGACTGTGTCCGGCCCCAGCTGAAATGGTGGGCCTTGTCGGCTCCAGTCGGTAGTAGTCGTAGGGACTCGTAGAATTTTACATGCAGCATGACAGATTCCGACTGGATCTGGCTTGACCCGACTGGTTTGCGCTGGTTACGGCACTCAGATAAACGCCTGTAGTGTCAGATAGCGTCGGACCTAATCAGATTTCAGCGGGCATTTCATCTCGGACAGGATCAGAAATACATATAATTATCAGCTTCTACTACATTACACGATATCTGACTATATCCAACTACAACTGCATAATACAAAGTCCAGATCCTAACAAGAAAACCAAAGGTGAACCAAGTTTACTAAGTCCGCAGTGGTGCAAAACACGAAGTGGAAGAGGGATAGAGACAGCGAAACTCTGAAAAGCAAAGAATAAGAATGGCAACGAAAATAAATAAGAAGATTACATACCACCCATTGTTCTTGCACTTATCGGCCGGTTTTTGACACGCCTAGAATCTAAATTAGTATTGAGTTAGGAACTAGAGTAAAAGTCGAGACGAACCGCTTTAACTTCGAAGGTCTGTTGAGATCAAAGCTTAAAAAGTGAGACAGAAATCGAGGTAGAGACAAAAGGCGGGTCAGCGTTACTCAATCCCAAATGAAAGAAAGCATGTACGCACCTGTAGTAGCCTATAATTCGGGCCAGGCTGTTACTTCAGTACCTTGGAGCATCCCATCCACCCTGCCCGCATACAGCTTCACCTAGCAAAGAGTCCTACCACATATTCCATGTAACTATCTTCTAGAAGAATGGTCGTCAGCTTGTTGACGTGTTTGACGCGTTCTGGTAGGTTGTTATAGTGTTTGGTGGTATCTAGTAGTGTCGGTGGGCAAGGGAGATAGAGCCTCGCACGTTAGCCCGCCATAGAGGAAAAGTCGAAATGACAATGCCTTGGAGAAGAGAGGAGGGAGGTAGTATGGATAGTGGGAGAGAGCAGGAGGGAGGGAGAGAGGGCCCGGGGAGATGTGGTGGAAGGGACGAAAGGACGCGTCATCCCCGACTCCGGACCGAAGGGACAGGAGGAGGGACGTGTCCCACCGATCGATCAACAAATTCGGGTTCTGAAATTTTAAACGGCGATTCCCGCATGAGGTCATTGTTTTCAGCGTTCCATTGCCTTCTACGCTTTACCACCATGACTCTCTCGCAATGCCTCGGTCTTGCTGCCAGCGCGTGCCCATTATTCCTTGCTCAATGTTGTCAGAGCTCTTGCAACTTTTGTCTGCTATCGACCTATTGCATCTCCACCAGCGTGTAGTAGACCATACAGCTCCGAACAAGCAATCTAAAATATTGAGAGCTCGTTTCAAAGCCGATGTTATTGCCGAAAAGCTACTTTATTCAGAGAATTTCGTCTACAGCTTTCTTGTTTGCTCACGAATATGAAGCAAAGTGTCAAGTAATGGACCGCGCTTTCGGTGAGGGCTTTTGTCGTCTGTTCAGTGAAAAGGTTTTATATTCAATGGTTCAGTCTGGGTGCTGTCAGAACCGATCAATGTTGAGCAGGCTATGTTCTATATACGTAGCGGCAACTGCATACTTACCTGGGGATGTAGAAGTGCTTGTTAGAGCGGTTTGTTAGAGGTTAAGAGCGATGAGTGTTAAGGGAAATCCTTATTATTGTAAGGCAAACTACGAGCCCTTATATACTGTTCTAGATAGTACATGTGACTACTTATCTAAGAACTACTGATGTAAGTAAGCGTAACTAACTAGATTACTATCTAATCTACATCTAATCTAATGTTGATGGCTGCTTACTAATTTGCCAATTCAACACTCCCCCTTGCTAAGCTGCACCATTAGTGCGTGTAAGCATAAAGGCACTATAAGCAGCCAAGGTTCATCTTCGTTATTTGAGATACGTTGTACCACGGTTCTATGATACATTATACCAAGGCTCAACTAGTATAAAATTGAAGTCCTAGTTGTGATCTAAACTTCTCGAATTTTTGTCTGCCAAGGTTCTTTGTAAACATATCAGCAGGATTATCGCTTCCTTCTATGAACTTTATTGTTACGTTTTCATTTGCTACATGTTCACGGATAAAGTGATACTTGACAGCAATGTGTTTTGAACGTTGTTCTGTAACAGGATTGGATGCGATAAAGATAGATCCTTGATTGTCCCCATAGATATCGATAGCTTTCATCTCGATGTTAAGTTCTTTTAAGAGAGCTTTTATCCAGATAACTTGACGACTACAGTCACTAAGTGCCATATACTCAGCTTCAGTAGAACTTAATGCGGTTGTGGTTTGAGCTCTGGAGGCCCAGTAGAAAGTTCCACGGGCCAACGTTAGGAAGAAGCCAGTATGTGATCGATGATCGTTTGGGTCTGATGCCCAGTCAGAGTCTGTGTATGCAGCGAGACCAGTTCCTAATGGATCTGATTTAGTGATCTTTTTCTTGGATCCATCATACACTAATGCATAGTGTTGAGTACCGAGAAGGTAACGGCAAATCCAGAGAGCTTTAGCTAGATGATCATCTGAAGGGTTTGCAGTGTGCTGTGCCATTTTGGTAACGGCGAAGGCAATGTCAGGACGAGTTCCTAACATGATGTAAAGAAGAGACCCGATGACAGTTTGATATTTCTGTCGAAGGACTGGGTCTATTGGGGCTTTGTTTTTTATAGGATAGTATCCTGCAGGTAATGGAGTAGCAGAAGCTTTCGTGTTTTGCATACCACATCGTTCTAGTACCTTTTCAAGGTAGGCACATTGATCAAGATAAATCTTGCTGCCTTTCCTGACGATGTTCATCCTAAGAAATTCTTTGGCATCGCCAAGATCCCTGCATTCCCATTTCTTCATAAATTTCGCTTTTAGTTTAAGCACTAGCTGCTTGTCTGCTCCACAGAATAGGGCATCATCAACGTAGACAACGGCAATGACAATGTAACCGTTTTGATTATATACGAAGATTCCGGCATCAGAGTTGATTCGTTTAAAACCAAGTTCTGCCATGGACTTGTCGAGACCTTTCCACCAAGCAAGACCAGCTTGCTTAAGTCCATATAGAGCGCGAAGTAGCCAAATGACTTTGCGTTCTTTTCCAGGTTCTATAAAACCTTCCGGTTGTTCCATATAGATCTCTTCTTCGAGTATGCCATAAAGGTAGGCACTACGAACATCGACACCTGAGATGTGCCAATTATTGAGGGCTGCCAAAGCAAAAACTAGGCGCACCGTCTCGAAGCGAACAACTGGAGAGAAGACTTGATCAAAGTCTAGACCTTCAATCTGTGAGAAACCTTTAGCGACGAGTCTCGCCTTCTTTTGACCATCAGTTTTGATGTCAAAGACCCATCGGTTTTTTATGACTTTCCTATTCTCAGGATGGTCTACGAGTTGAAAAGTTTCGCGCCTGCGAAGTACCTCTAGTTCTTCACGGCAAGCGATTTTCCATTCCTCTTGTTCCTTATCTGGTAAGAGCAATATTTCTTGGAGTGTCCATTCACGGGGAGATTTAGAGTCAATTGCATTATGAAGCAAGAGATTTATCATCTTTACTCCCCCTTCCCAGCATAGTTGTGCCTGATCTTCTAAAAGATCGTTTCCATCTGTATTAGATGCAGAATTCTCATCGTCTGATGTGGACGAATGTGGCCTGAGACCTTCATCAGTGTCTCCTGAGTCACTTTGTCCTGTGGAACTAGGACCGGGATCCTGTGGTTCTGCGGCTGCAGGCTCGTGTGGCTGGTTTAGCTCTCGCCATGCCTCACGTTCTCTTGTGGCTCTATCAGTGTCGCGTTTATCAGCTGCGACCTGTTTGTCTGCATCGCGTGCACACATGCCAGGGGGCCGAGTGCTCCCCTGTCTCCAGGCTTGATTAGAGTCTGGTACAAATGTTTTCGGTGCTCTCCTGTCACGTTGAGGTCGTCTAGGTGTAGGAGGCGGATTCGGTGATTGCCTTGGTCGCCTCGGAGGTGTCTGTGGAAGCTGAGGTGGTGTATCAGGTTCAGATTCAGATCTCGGGGGTGGCGTTTCCGGTGGCGATCTCCGCGGACTCTGTCTGTTAGCATCGTCATGCCAAACATCAGGTCTCCTTTTGGAAGGTGCGTTGGGTGGTATGTTAAAATGCTCGTCCTCATTTTCACCAAACATTTGAGGAGTATCCTCATTAGGATCGTTTGGAACGTCTTTCGACGTTATAGGAAGTCGTTTCAAGTTTGTTGTGCTTTTGTCACATCGAGGAAACAGGGTTTTGTCGAATACTGCTTGTGGTGCAGTGAATAATGCGTTATTCTTTCTCATGAATAGATCACCATGTCTGCCAGGGGCAGGACCAAGATAGGTCATAAGTTCTGTTTTGGAAGCTAGTTTGTTCTTTCGAATTTTCGCGGGAACGAAGACATATGCTCCACAGCCAAGTACACGTAAGTGATCCATACGAGGCTTTTTCTTTTCCAGAACTTCATATGGTGTTATCCAGTCATGTCGCCGCATCGGAGTGCGTGTATACAGATACACTGCATGTGTAACACAAAATTCCCACCAGCTATCAGGAAGACACGCGTGTTTGTGCATCGCCTCAGCCTTATCCATTATAGTGCGCATAAGGCGCTCAGCACGACCATTTTGTTGGGGGTGTATGGTGCGCTTTGAAGGATCTTGATGCCTTTGTCTTTCAACATTTCTCTGAAGGCACCTTTGATATATTCTCCCCCTGCATCGGACATCCATTGTTCAACTTTAGACTTGTATTGATTCTCAACCATGGTGAGCCATTGGCAAGTGACATGTACTGGCGTTTTCTTATTGTTCAATAGAAAGGCCCATGCATTAGATGTAAAGTCGTCCAAGAAGATTATCATGTAATTGAACTTATGGTACGATTCAGTGGGGAATTCTTTGAGATCCGAATGGATTAATTCAAAGGGACACGACGCCCGACTTTCTGATGGTGGGTAAACTCGTTGTGGTGTTTTACCTTCGAGACATCCGTGGCATAATGGTGGTTGTAAAGGAATATTGAATTCAGGCCAGCCGTTGGTATGTGTTCAAAGATGTTTGAGAACATCACGAGAAGGGTGATCAGCACATTGATGTGCTAAGTCAAAGTTGATTTCGTAAATCATAGTGTCTGCCAAGGAGGAGACGTCAGTTTTGGTATGAGGAAGATAATAGATGGTATCTTCCGGTGATCATTTGGTAAATGTCAACCAACGACGATGCATTGCATGTCCATCTACATCTGTCATTTTGTCATGTTTCATCAGCATGATCATTTGGTCTGATCCATGAACTGTCACTCTATCTGACTGTAGAAATGTGCCAAGTGACAGTAACCGTTGATTGAGATCGGCAACATAGTAAACAGGGGCAACTTTGAAGTAACGAGATCCCTGTTGTATGATGACAGTACCGGCGGTATTGGTTTTGGTAACTCCATTTGCAGTTTGAATGGAGATTGGATCTACTTTATGTGACTCAACAAAATTGGTTAAGTCAAAAGTATAATGAGCAGATGCTCCAGAGTCGAGTAACCAGGCGTTGTCATAATGTTTCTGGTTGATGAGAGTGTTCTTTCCCTTGCAATTCACACAAGATGAATAATAAGTCCCACAGGGACATAATATATTGGGTACATTATAAATAGAGGGGCTAATAGAGCCCAGAGGAGCGGTATGTATAAATATGTTACAAGTATGTGATAATAATAAATCACATACGACCGGGCTCATCATCTGCACTGTATGGGATGTGTCAGATACTCT
>JAACJM010000427.1:0-35923 GCA_013368315.1 Tetrapyrgos nigripes
AGTACCTAGTTGGATTGCAGTAAACTCCTGCCTTTGCTGGTGTAGGTAGCAGACCATACAGAAAGATCCATGACTTTTCGTTGTGGGGTCAGCAAAGCTAACTGTTCCATATATCATACCAGTAAACACCAGTGTCAATTCCCATAGTCTGTAACCTGCAGGCAAGCACATCACCAATCATCCAGAAAAGAAGCTGGAAAGACGAGCCAAAAGAACATACACAGTTGACGCCCAAAAATGAGGGAGTTTTGTGTGGCCAACTAAGTCGGCTTAAGACACAGGACCAAGCCAAGCCATGGCTCATGCAGCAAATAAGATAAGAGTTGCCAGAAGTCTTGAAATTGCTGAGAGAAACCTGCAAGACTTGAGTGAAAGTACTTAGCAAGAAAATGCTGAAAACAACATACCTGGTTGGATTGCTGGGTAGATAGCAGACTGTATAGAAGATCCACGACTTTTCGTCATGGGGGTCAGTAAAGCTGACTGTTTCATAGATCATACCAGTAAAACACCAGTGTCAAGTCCTGTAGTCTGTAACCTGCAGGCTAGCACATCAATAATCATCCCAAGAAGCTGAAAAGACATGCCAAAGGAACGTACACATTTGATGCCCTCAATCTCACCAAAGTCTTCAGATTGCAAAAAAGTCCAGAGCGTGATCTGTAAAATGAAAAAGAGGGAGTTGTGCAGCCAACCAAGTTGGCTTAAAGACACAGGACCAAGCCAGGACTCACAGAGCGAGATAAAGTTGCCAGAAGTCTTGAAATTGCCGAGAGAAACCTGCAAGACTTGAGTGAAAGTACTTAGCAAGAAAATGCTGCAAACAACGTACCTAGTTGGATTGCAGTAAAACTCCTGCCTTTGCCAATGTAGGTAGCAGACTGTACAAAAGATCCGCGACTTTTCATCATGGGGGTCAGCAAAGCTAACCATTCCATAGATCATAGCAGCAAACACCAGCATCAAGTCCCATAATCTGTAGCCTGTATATGTATGTCAATAATCATCCAGAAAGAAAGCCCAGAAAGACGTACCACAAAAAATGTACCCAGTTGATGCCCTCAATCTCACTAAAACTCTTCAGATTTCAAAAAAGTCCAGAATGTGATCCATTAAAACGAAAATGGAGTTGCATGGCAACCAAGTTGGCTAAAGACACAGGACCAAAGCCTAGGTCGAGTGTTGACCAAACCAGGACTCATGCAGCAAATAAGATAAGAGTTGCCAATGTCTTGAGATATTGTGGATTGTCCTTCAATTGCGCCTCCAAGGTCTGCACAGTCCTCTGACTGTCCTCCAACTAGGCCTGCAAGTCCTCCAACTAGGCATGGCAAGTTGTCCATGATGCTCTGATTTTCACTCATATATAAAACCCCATTCTCTTTTTCAAGGTTTGGACACTGATTGAGTATTCTGGGTCCTAGAATAGATGAGACAGAGGAAGATAGGGATACATGAATGAAGAGGCACCATGGTGGTCAATCCTGTGCACTTTGCAGTGAGTGGCACGCAAAGTGAGGGTTAAAAAGTAGAAATGTGCAGATGGAGTGGTGAGCTCTTTGATGTGTGGCAGGGCAGCTAAATGGGGACTGAAAAGACAACAAAAGACGTACCACAAAAATGTACCCAGTTGATGCCCTCAGATTGCAAAAAAGTCCAGAATGCAATCCAACTCTACCTAGGCCAACTTGGTTTGCCATGCAACTCTGTTTTTCATTTTATGGATTGTGTTCTGGACTTTTTTGCAATCTGAGGGCATCAACTGGGTACATTTTTGTGGTACGTCTTTTGTTGTCTTTTCAGTCCCCATTTAGCTGCCCTGCCACACATCAAAGAGCTCACCACTCCATCTGCACATTTCTACTTTTTAACCCTCACTTTGCATGCCTCTCACTGCAAAGTACACAGGATTGAACCACCATGGTGCCTCTTCATTCATGTATCCCTATCTTCTCTGTCTCATCTATTCTAGGACCCAGAATACTCAATCAGTGTCCAAACCTTGAAAAAGAGAATGGGGTTATATATGAGTGAAAATCAGAGCATCATGGACAACTTGCAGGCCTAGTTGGAGGACAGTCAGAGGACCGTGCAGACCTTGGAGGCACAATTGAAGGACAATCAGAGGGCCTTGCAGGCACAAGAAGTGAGTCTCTGATGCTTCCCTCTCGTTTCAGAAGTATTGATAGCTAGCTTTTATTCAGCAACAAGACGATGAAATCATTGGAAACCAACTTCAGCAGCAGCTGGCAGACTCCGGAACCTCCCATGAGAACCACCTGCAAGAATGTTGAGTGCTGAGTGGTATGTTTCCTCTCTCTGTCTCTCTTTAATGGAGCATATGTTGAAGCCCTCCCGTTTCATTGTCTCTCACTATGAACTGTGTTTTTCTCCATCGTCACATGTGCTTGACCCATGCTTGCTCTCTCAACATCCTCAAATACCCACCTTCATTCGCCAACCTCAATTGTAGCTCAATGGCAACCCCAGGAACTGTCTGATGTCTGCAAAAGGCTCCAGACTGAGCAGAATGAAGGAAGCAAGCTAACAGGGCAACTAAAAGCAACAACTGCTACTGTGAAGGTGTGTATGCTTTCATATGGTCAATCTTTTGTTGACTCTCTTTTATCTGCCATTCATTCTGGTCCAGGCCCTTGAAAAAGAAATTGCCTCTCTTCAAGAACAAATGGCAAAGAATGTTGATCTGCATGAAATTTTGAAGCAAGAGCAGTCCAAAAGAAAAGAGTCAGAAAGCCAACTCCAGGCTGAGCGTCATAAATTGCAGGTGTGTATCTTTTCAGTTTGATATTTATTGATCTGTTTTTGCTCACTTTTTCACTTTCTGCTGTCCAGGAGAACCACAATAGATTCAAAGAAACTAGCGGGTATCTGGCTGCACAAAAGGAAGAAAACCTAAGTTCTCAAACAGACTATCAACAAATTGATTCATGATAATGCTCAACTTTGGTTCTTGTACACTGGCAAGAGTCCCACAAGTTCTCCCACCACTCGTAAAACCCTTGCAACTGAGTTTTTGGGACAGCTACACAATGAGGGGAATCATGCAGATGAAGATGCAGACGCAAATGCTTTACAAGATGATGATATGGATATGTTCTTTATGCAGACAGGCTTCACCAAAGGGAATAGTGAACACAACCTGCATCCAGTTCAGAATGAACTGGCTCAGGCTGATGAGAGCCGCTATTCGTCCAATCAGTTGCCAAATATGTAATCCACTGAAGCCAGATTGAGGAGTTGGAGGGGTGTGTACTGAGGAATACACCAACATGAGATCAAAAGGTTGGAGATGAACTACAAGCTACAGGAGGAGCGATTAGTTGGGATGGCCACTGATAATGAGACATTGTCTGCTAACAAGCTTGTCATGACTGAAGATTGTGCAGATGCAAGGGAAGCCAGGGATGATGCTCTTGCTAGAGTGGGCATGTTGGAGGAGGAGATTGAGAGCCTAAAGGACCTGCAAGCAGAGAAGGAGCAAGCATTGACTACTGTTGTCAGTGTTGTTTTCCACACTGTTTATTGCTCAAGACGGAAGATTCAGCCTGGCCAAGCAGAGGAGAAAGGAAACCATAGAAGGATTTGAATCTCTGCAGAGACAACATGGCAGCAACTGCGATGAAGTCCAAACCGATCAAGCTGTGTCTTCCTTAATTCCTGAAGGAGTCACTCAAGGTGAGATACATGAGAAAGGAGTCGATGGAGAGCCGGAAAAGACAATGGCAAAGATGGGTTCTCAGACTGAGCAAGTTGGTATTGGTAAGGTCAACAATGAGGATAAATTGTGTTCTAGACCTGTCACTGCCCATAAACCCAACGAAGTTGAAAATTTAAAAGACTTTGGGGGGAAACCTTCAAGAACTGGTGTTGTGGGATCTTGATTTGGATAATCTTGATGCTCTACATGACACAATGAAGGAGAAGCAAAGTGCACCTCTTGAAGGATGTCATGATAAATAAATTTTAAATACACACATACTGAATACTTCCAGCTAAATCCTTAATCTATTTTGAGACAACTTGAATGTCATACAAAATGGAAAAATGGAGAGAAATGTCTACTAATGTTTACATATGTGGCTAATGTATCATAATTTCAGAACAAATCAGTTTGAGCGTGTATGATATTAGTGTCAGAAACAAAGGAAACTTTAATATTGCCCACATCGAAATTCAATAAGAAGAAGAGAGGTGAGTGGATTTACTACTTTGAGATCACTGCAGTGGTCAAATCTCCTATTGTTGAGAATGTCCTTAGCTGGGCCAAGTTCAAGGCTGACCAGCAAATCAGAAGACGAATGGAGGCTAATTATAGTAGTCGGTGCCCATATTTTCCTTTTCCTTGAAGCCTTGTACTGACAAACTGATTTATCTCAAAGGTTGAAGGGCTTGCCTAAACATTCTGATGCCAACAATGTGGGAACCAAGAATGCAAAGAACTGTATCCTGATCATTGCTAAAGGAGACTCAGCCAAGTCTCTTGCAGTTGCTGGACTGGCTGTTGTTGTCCGTGAGGACTGCGGTGTCTTTCCACTTCCTGGAAAACCACTGAGTGGCTGAGAAGCAAGGCCTGACCAGATCATGGAGAATTGCAGGATATATTATGACAGATTGTGATTATACTGTGGACTTCAATCCTGAGGGCAGAAGAGAATGAAAGAGAAAATAAAGCATCATTGCTGGGAGTGTGTAATGTACAGAGATGCTAGCTTGTATATACCTGAAGGAGTAGACAAAAGTAGATGACAAAGAAAGAAAATGAGGAAGAAACATAAGAAAGAGCTGGAATACAGGCCACAATATGCTATTACTGAGGGTAATCAAAAAGGCTACAAAATAATAAAGCTACAAAATAAGACTATCTATCATATTCAAGTGGGAAGAATTGGTGGATGTCTGAAGGTATTGTAATAACATTGTACATAGTAATGAATCAAGACGGCTTCCCACTCCTCACCAGTGACCTGCATTTTGGATAGATTCTGGTCCGTTCCTCAATTCCACAGGGCCTCTTTAGGCTCATCCCATGTTTCCATTAGATACCAAAACTGCTTCAGGGGACAACAAGGCCAATCAGTCGCTGTTATGCCTAAATTCACATTCCTGGGTGCCCTCTCAAAAACACTACCTGCCCCAGTGCCAAGTATCATTCCAATTTTCTGCAGTCTGCTGGGCTCATATTCAGCAAGAGCCACCACCAACTGTGCTTTTGAAAGCAAAGGGGATTCCTGTGGGTGGCCAGAGAAATGAGTTGGTAACAGAAATTGATAAGACTGAGGTCTCGTAACATTTCTTTGGCATCCGAGGGCGAGATTGTGGAAGATGAAGTCAACACTATCTCCAAGCCCAGAGCATGCTTACTGAATATCTCCATCAAGAAAATTTTGGCAGCCTCTGCCTCTACATGGTTTTTATTGCGAGGTAAGGCACCATCCTCCTGGGATTCGTTGACCTCTGCATTGACCTGCATCATCAACACCTTCCTCCACACACCCTGTGAACAGGGCTCAGGAAAATGAGAGCTCTGTTCATACTCTTCATATGCAGTGAGCAGAGGAATTTTGACATGAGACCACTGGCAGAGTAAAGTGTTCTGTTGATGAGGCTCAGAGGATGCGAAGAATAGCATGGGATCTGGGAGAATGGTCTTGAGCTTTAGCAATCTTTTGGGGGCATTGGGGTGAGAGGTGTTGATGGAAGCCTTTGTGTTATGCCAGGCTTTGATGGTGGGTGGGGCCAAGGCGTGGTCATGAGGAAGGTCCAAGATAATGTTTCTCTGCTCCATTTGTGCTGGAGAGAAAAGATTAAAACAAAATAAAACAAGATACAGTTCTTAGGCTTTGAATTTGAAGTATTCCTGGTGTACGGTTTCGAGGAAGCTTTGGTGATGGTGTGAACTGGACCAACTACAGGTTGAGAAGATGTGGATGGAAGGGAGGGCGCAGATGCAGCAGGAGAAATAATAGAGCTAGAGACTGAAGAGACAGAGCTCTAATAGTTTTGTGGCAAATGCAGGTTCTCAAATGGACTCAACAAAGGGAAAACCTTGAGCGTAACCTGATAGATAGCGGCAAACTTGTCATCAGAACCTGCCTGCCCAGTGTAAATCACAGGATAAGGAGGAGAGGCGATGCTGTCAGGTACATCATGTGCAGGGGGACAAGTGATGGTAACTGCATTCAAGATATTTTGGCGATCAAAAGCTTCATAGTCACGGATGTACCAAACGGGCAACCCAGGAATGAATAGATCTCGGGCATCATACTCCTTCCACACAAAGGCTCCCATACAATGAGCTGCTTCCTTGGCTGGGGGAGCCTTTCTCATGAGTCGTGGAAGGTAAACATCGATATAGTCCATGACAGCTATGGACATCAACCAAGCACATCACATTTCAGCAAAGGCTCTGTTGACATCTAGCAAAGTGGACAAGACACAGGAAAGATGCATAAGACAAGACTTTACAGTGACCTTAAGGTAAGGAAGGATGCTGGATGGGAGGTTTTGTTGAATTTCTGGAGTCGCTGTTCGAGCATATCCATGCAACTTTGAAGGTCGTCAATGTAGTAGACTGCCAGGTACCTTCTCCACAGGAAGCAGCTTCAGGAGTGTAGTGCAGCATATCCTTCAACATACTGCCCCACATAATGCTAGAGTGGCTGTCACAGCGATGTTGGTTTTCATGGAATACAAATGTAAAAAGGCCATTGGTGATTGAGCAGTTGTGGCCATTGTATGGGATCATCCTGCCCGTAACATGTGTTGGAACAATGGTAGAGATCATGCGTTGATCCTAGAAAGAATTTGGGGATGTCATGAAGTGACACGATTGGGGGAGGAGTGCACCACAGAGACTGTCCAAGTAGGTGAGGGTTTCTGAAGACATATTAAGGAACAAAATTGAGAATAAAATAAATGATAATGCACGGTGAGCATCCCAGTTCCTGACAAGATCATCGAGATGGAGCTGTATGGGAGGCATGAAGATGAATGGGTGGAGGTGCAAATGAGATAGTGAATCTTAGTCTTGACACATGAAAAAGGGAGTAGAGAGGGATCACCAACCAAGTCAGTAGTGGAAGCACCAAAACCTAGTCAGTGCTAAGTGCTGGACTGAGCCAGGACTTGACGATATGAAGAAGAGAGGTGATAATAAAGAATAATTAATAAGTGCCGATGGGGATGTGACTCTCATGTGACCGTTCATCAAATTACTATTAATGTTAATGTAATTGACGAGTCATTCTCCACCTGGCTTGGCCAGCACTTGACACAGGCTTGGTCCTGTGTCTTTAAGTCAACTTGGTTGGCCATACAACTCCCTTCGTTTTTGTTTTACAGATCTCGTTCTGGACTTTTTGCAATCTGAAGACTTTGGCAAGATTGTGGGCGTTAAACTGTGTATGTTCTTTTGGCATGTCTTTTTGGCTCTTTTCTGGATGATTATTGATGTACTTGCCTGCAGGCTATGGACTATGGGACTTGACACTGGTGTTTACTGTATCATCTATGGAATGGTTAGCTTTGCTGACCCCCATGACGAAAAGTCGTGGATCTTCTGTACAGTCTGCTACCTACACCAGCCAAGAAAGCAGTTTACTGCAATCCAACCAGGTACATTGTTTTCAGCATTTTCTTGCCAAGTACTTTCACTCAAGTCTTGCAGGTTTCTCTTGGCAATTTCAAGACTTCTGGTGACTTTTATCTTATTTGCTGCGTGAGTCCTGGCTTGGCCCGGACTTGACACAGGCTTGGTCCTGTTGACCATACCACTCCCTTTGTTTTCATTTTACAGATTGTGTTCTGAACTTTTTGCAACCTGAAGACTTTGGCGAGATTGACAGTGTCAGCTGTGTACATTTTTTTGGTACATCTTTTTCAGCTTCATTTCTGGATGATTATTGATATGCTTGTCTGCAGGTTACAGACTACGGTACTTGACACTGGTGTTTACTGGTAAGATCTATGGAACAGTCAGCTTTTCTGACCCCCATGACAAAAAGTCATGGATCTTCTGTATGGTCTGCTACCTACACTGGCCATGGCAGGAGTTTGCTGCAATCCAACTAGGTACGTTGTTTGCAGCATTTTCTTGCTAAGTACTGTCACTCAAGTCTTGCAGGCTTCTCTCTGCAATTTCAAGACTTTCAGCGATTTTGATCTTATTTGCTGCATGAGTCCTGAGTTGGCCAGGACTCGGCACAGGCTTGGTCTTGTGTCTTTAGTCAACTTGGTTGGCCATGCAACTCCCTTCGTTTTCATTTTACAGATCGTGTTCTGAACTTTTTGCAATCTGAAGACTTTGGTGAGATTGAGGGCGTCAGCTGTGTACATTCTTTTGGTATGTCTTTTTCGGCTTCCTTTCTGGATAATTATTGATATGCTTGCCTGCAGGTTACAGACTATGGGAATGGTTAGCTTTGCTGACCCCCACAACGAAAAGTCATGGATCTTCTGTACGGTCTGCTACCTACACCGGCCACAGCAGGAGTTTACTGCAATCCAACTAGGTATGTCATTTCCAGCATTATCTTGCTAAGTACTGTCACTTAAGTCTTACAGGTTTCTCTCAGCAATTTCAAGATTTTTCCTGGCTTTTATCTTCTTCGCTGTGTGATCAAGTCCTGGGTCGGTTTACATTTTACAGATCGTGTTCTGGACTTTTTGCAATCTGGAGACTTTGGCGAGATTGAGGGCGTCAACTGGGTAGATTTTTTTTGGTATGTCTTTCTCGGCTTCGTTTCTGGATGTTTATTTATAGGCTTGTCTGCAGGTTACAGTTACAGACTGCAGGACTGGATGCTGGTGTTTCACTGCTATGATTTAGCAGGAGGTGACTGGAATCAGCTTGGTACGTCTTTTTCGGCATTTTCTTGCTACTCTCACTTCTATTTGAGTCTTGCAAAGACTTGCTCTACCAAACCAATATGTATTTCAGACTGTCTCTTCCACTTCTTTCTTCAAGTTCACTTTGGTATGCTGTGCTTTGCCCATGACAATTAAAGTCACAGCAGCTCCAGCCAACATCAGTAAAACCCCGTCCCTCAAGCTCTTACTCTTGTCCCCAGTGGCTGCCACCATTGAACTTACTTTTGTGACTAGGGACACTGTACTATCCAGCTTCTCCTTCAATTGTATGACTTCATCATACAACATCTTGATGGCCCTCATAACTTCCTGCCCCCAGTCACTACTCCCAAGTGCGACATCGAATTCACGAAGTTCCAGGGTTGGGGATACTGTGACCATGATTGACACTGTAAAGCCTATGCCTTTCCATGACTCTTTCCGATCACCTCTGACTTCTTTCCAACTCTCCCCTTTCATTCCATTTCATTTCTGATTCATTTCCGAGTTGCCACAAATCCGTTTAGTTTACATTTCCAATTGGATCCTATCTGACTCATATCGGATACTAAATGGACAGCTCGCATTCATACTTGTTTCATTTCCGCTTCATATCTCGTAGCACCTTGTGCTCCCCTTCCTTTTCTTTCCAAAGGGTTTCCACACGATGATAGCACATTGAGCATTTCCCTTTGTCTTTACCTTTTCCAGTAATTTCCATATTCATTTCCGATAATTCCCTATCTCATTCCATATACTTCTGTTATAGTACTTAAGCTAGCAACTTTGTAGTAGATAGCTTAAGTCTAAAATTGATTTAGCTGGTCTCCTATCCGTTCTGATCAATTCCGATTAGACAACTAGCGAGGTGGTACCAATAGTGCCATTAACCTTCCGTCTTGACTTCCCTGTCTTTCTGACCGGATCCTTAATCTTTCAGTCTATCCTCTTCCTGTCCGGTTCTGCCTGGATTCATTATCGCTCCATTCTTTGCCATAGACCTCTGCCCAGGTCCATAGTACTTCCTAGTACTAGGATCCGCCTGGACTTAACAGTATTTTAGACTTCCATCTCTGAGTTGTCTATTATGTTCTCAATGTTTCCGGAATCTCCGTTCAAAAAACCATACCTCTCCACAATCTTCCGAAACGTCCAAATTTGTCAGCACAGGCGCTCCAGTAGCATCTTTGCTCATCCAAGTCCAAGCAAACCCCGTTCAAGTCCTTTCCAGGATT
Source organism: Tetrapyrgos nigripes (assembly GCA_013368315.1). Classification (NCBI taxonomy): domain Eukaryota; kingdom Fungi; phylum Basidiomycota; class Agaricomycetes; order Agaricales; family Campanellaceae; genus Tetrapyrgos; species Tetrapyrgos nigripes. Next base: position 10,104 of record JAACJM010000427.1, read on the forward strand.
TCCTAGACAACTGGGATGCTGATGTTCCGACCGACTCGGGTACAATGACACAAACCCAGACCCGCACTCATACCAATACCCAAATCAATCAGGGTTCATCCCATGCTCCTCCTGCACCTCCACCCCAGGATCCCGATGATGACTTCCATGCCGGACCTAGTCAGCACGGAAAAGGTCAGGATGACGACAACGGTAGTGGGGATGGTGGAGGAGGTGGGGGTGGTGGAGATCCGAACGATCCCGAAGGTGGTGGTGATGGTGATGACGATTCCAATGATTCCGATGAGGAACAAGCACAATTTATTACTGCACTCCAGAGCTTCAACGACGTTCTCAGAAGGCTCGCACCTGGATAAAGCAAGAAAACTGATGTCAAGAAGCCTGATACCTTCGACGGATCCGATCCGAAGAAGCTCCATCCTTTCCTCATCCAAGTGCAAATCAACCTCCAGAATTGTCCCCACGTGTATTCCACTGATGCCGCTAAAATCAGCTTCACACTTTCCTACCTCTCCGGTACCGCGCTTGAATTTTTCGAGCTGGATATCCTCAACCCGGATCCCAAGGATCCCGCTCCTTGGACTCTAGACTTCACTATTTTCATCAAGGAGTTGAAGGATAATTTTGGGGTTTATGATGAGGTTGGAGATGCTGAGGACCGACTGGAAAACCTTCATATGAAGGATTCCGATCGGGCCGTGAAGTATTGTGTCTGCTTCCAGCAACTTGCATCACAGGTTGCATGGGACGAGCATTCCCTCCAACACTTCTTCAAGAAGGGTTTAGCTCCCTGCATCAAGGATGCTCTTTCCCTCGTTTCTGAGGAAGAACAACTCTTCCGCCTTAAAGCCCAAGTCCTCTGCATCGATTCCCGTTACTGGCGTCGTCAAGCCGAAAAGAAGCGAGAAGGTAATAGTGATGGAAAGGGTTCGGGTGGAAATGACGGATCTGGAAAATCTTCGGGCTCTTCCAGAAAGTCTAATAAATCCAGGAAATCCAAATCCAATTCCAATTCCAACTCTAACCCTTTGTCCTCTAATAACTCTCAATCGTTGTCTTCGTCCTCTTCCAGTCAGAACCCAAAACCTTGGGCTAACAAGCTCGGGAAGGATGGGAAACTCTCTCAGGCCAAGAAGGACTGCCGCAAACAGAAGAATTTATGTATGTTCTGTGGCGGGAAGCATTCCATGGACGACTGTAACAAATGCAAGGCAGCTAACGAAGCTTGCAGCCAAGCAGCTTCCACCTCTAACAACACGGGAAGCACTGTGTCTGGCACTGCTCCTGAGCAGTCCCCAAAATAGTCTGCAGCTCTGATACCTCGGCATGAGATCGGAGTTGTGTTGACCAGGATCGTGCCATACAAGAGGTCACTCTCAACGCCGCTGCTCTTTCCATGAAATTCCTTACACTTCAATTGAAAATATGCCATACTAACAATCTGAACGCTTTCCTTTCTTTTCCGTCGCTTTTGGACTCTGGCTCATCAGATTGTTTTATCAATTCCCTATATGTTTCCGAACATTCCTACCTACCGTTCCCATTTCTCCTATTTGTCTACGTTTGCTTGATGGTTCTGTCCCGTGTACAATTAATGAAGTATGCTCTGTTTCCGTGTACTTTCCGACAGGGGAGCAAGTTTCCCTTGACTTTTACATCACTAATCTTGACTCAACTTGTAAGGATGTCCTAGGATATAGTTTTCTTTCCTGCTACAACCTGTTGGTTGACTGGGCAAAAGGAAGCATTGCATTCTGCAGGCCCGAACCAGTTGCTGTCTCCCCAAGCTCTGGACCCTGCATGTCACCATTTGTCGCTGACCCGGGTCCTATGGTTTCCACACCACTTCTGGCTTCAAAGTCACCCACTCGCTCCAAGAAAACCTCCTGGCCAAATGAACCCATTTATTCCTATCCTTCCATCACGCAAATGGTGTCTTCCGTTGATGACACCCGTATCACTATCATCAGAGCAGCAGCTTTCCATCGCTGTTGTAAACAAGATCAGCTGGATCCAATGGTTCTCTGACTCAATCCAGAACCAGAAGTACAGGCCCAGGCTGCATCCACATTAAATTCGGAATCCAAGCCCGATCTGAAGGCTCCCGAATATCTAACTGACTTTTCCAATGTTTTTGATGAAGGACTCTCAGATAAACTGGCTCTGCATCGTCCCTACGATCTCAAAATCGAATTGGTCGATGGTGCACCACCGCCGGTCGCCCGGATTTATCTGGTATCCGATCAGGAACTAGGGGAATTATGAAAATTCGTCGACAAACATCTTGCCATGGGCTTTATCAAACCCTCATCCTCTTCCTTTGCAGCTCCAGTCCTCTTTGTGAAAAAGAAAAACAGAGAGCTTCGGCTCTGCATTGACTTCCGTGGCTCCAATGCCATCACAAAGAAGGATAGGTATCCGCTTCCACTGATTTCCGAGCTTTTAGACACTCCTAGGCATGTGAAAATCTACACCAAGTTGGATTTACGTCATGCTTACCACTTGGTCCGCATCACCGAGGGAGATGAATGGAAAACTGCTTTCCGAACTCGCTACGGTTCCTTCAAATGGAAAGTCATGCCTTTCAGTCTCAGCAATGCTCCCGCCACTTTCCAGCATTTTATCAACGATATATTTAAGGATCTCCTTGACGTTACTGTTATCGTTTATCTGGACGATGTCCTGATCTACTTGGAAAACGAGGAGGACCATCGGAAGCACATCTGCGAAGTGTTCCGTCAACTCCGCAAGCACAGACTCTTCATCAATCCCGAAAAAGGCTTCTTTTCCGTTGATACCGTGGAGTACCTAGGCTACATTCTCTCTCCTGAGGCCTAGGGTCTTACAATGGATACCACTAAAATCTGCACTATCCTGGACTGGCCTGTCCCGCGGAAAGTCCAGGATATACAGTCTTTCCTCAGATTCTGTAAATTTTACAGGCAATTCATTTATAATTATTCCGACATTGTCGTACCCCTCACCTGTCTCACCTGAAAAGCTATCCAGTGGAAATGGACTCTGGCATGCCAACAATCCTTTGAATACCTTAAACACGCTTTCACTTCCGCTCTGGTCCTTGGTCATTGGGTACCAAACCAGCAGATCATTGTTGAAACCGACGCTTCCAACTACGCTATTGCAGCTATCCTGTCCCTCCAGTATGATTCCAGTGAAATCCATCCCATCACATCCCATTCCCGCACCTTCCACACTGCCAAACTAAATTACAACGTCCACGATAAGGAATTGCTTGCAATCTTTGAAGCATTCCGTATTTGGTGGCATTACCTGGAAGGTTCCAGATCCCCTATTGATGTTGTCACTGACCACAAGAATTTGGAATATTTTTCAACCACCAAAAATCCTTACTCGACGACAAGTACAGTGGTCCGAGTATCTTTCCGGATTCAATCTCATTATTCGGTTCCGACTGGGTAAATTGGGTGCCAAACTGGATTCTCTTACTAGACGGTGGACGTCTACCTGAAAGAGGGGGATAGTGGCTATGCCAAGGTCAATCTGCAGAATTTCTGTCCAGTATTTACTCACAAACAACTTTCCGAGTCGCTCTGAGCGTCTTTCCTGGAAGGCCCTATGCTCTGTGCATCAGTCATCATTCCACTATTCGGGAATCCTATGACTCTGATCCGGAATCACAAGCTGGTCTTAAGCTTGCTCAGGATCCGGATACATCCTGATGGAAACTCGATGACTCAGGACTTCTATGCTTAGATGACAGGATATCTGTTCCTGCGGGTTCCAACCTCCAACTTCAAGTATTGCGTCAGCACCACAACCATCCACTTGTGGGAAACTTTGGACAGAACTGGACTCTAGATCTTATCCGACAGCATTACACTTGGCCAAAGATCCGGGAATTCGTCTGGGATTACGTGTCTTCCTGCACGGTTTGTGGTCACAACAAACCTCGACGACATCACCCCTACAGTCTGCTCAAACCCCTTCCCATTCCGGTCTGTCCTTGGGATTCCATTTCCATGGATTTTATCGAACAATAACCGGATTCCAACGGATACACAGGCCGAGCATCCAAACAGGGAATTTTCATTCCTACCCACGACACTATCACTTCAGAACAACTCGTGGAACTCTTTGTTCTCCACGTCTTCTCTAAACACAGTGTTCCTAATCATGTCACTTCCAACTGTGGTTCCGAATTCGTTTCCCATTTCTTCCGGTCCTTAGGCAAAGCCTTAGACATGGAACTTCATTTTACTTCAGGTTATCACCTGGAAGCTGACAGACAAACCGAGCATACCAACCAAACACTCGAACAGTACATCCGGATCTATTGTTCCTATCAACAGGACAACTGGTCTTCCCTACTTCCCATTGCAGAGTTCGCTTACAACAACGCTCCGAACGCTTCCACCGGAATCACCCCTTTCTTTGCAAACAAGGGTTTCCATCCAAACCTCACAGTTCATCCAGACTACAACCTCGCTTCTGAGCACACCCGGCATTTTGTCGTCAATCTCAAGGAACTTCATACTTTCCTCCGGGATGAGATCCAGGAAGCTCAGCAATGTTACAAGGTTCAAGCTGACAAAAGTCATCTGGATTTACTGGATATCCCTATCAGTTCTGAAGTCTTTGTATCAGCCAAACATACTAAGACTACCCGGCCTACTCCGAAGTTTTCCGAAAAGTTCTAGGTCCTTTCAAGGTCATTGCTCATCCTAGCTCTCTGTTGTATACCCTTAAACTTCCTGATGATCTCCATGCCATCCATCCCGTTTTCCATGTGTCCCAACTTGAACCCGCTGTTCCCAATACCATTCCGAATCGACACCCGGATCCACCAGCCCTGGTCGAGATTGAAGGTGAACTCCAATATGAAATCACTGAAATCTTAGACTCGAAAATCAATCGGCGCTGCTGGAAATGTCCTCTCTTATACATGGTACAGTGGTCTGATTACGAAGGCACCGACAAGGAATTCTCATGGATTCTGGTGGATGAGCTTACAGCCGACGAAGCGATTACAGACTTTCACAGGAAGAATCCGACAAAAACCCAGTCCACTTCCATTATAATCACTTCCAAGCGCTTTCCACTTTTTCCATCTCTGTCTCATCTGTTTTTACCATTTCCAAGTCCTTTCCGAAGCTTTCTGACTCATTTCCATTTTACGATCGCATTACATGCACTTGATTCATACTTCCTTCAGTTCCAATTTCATTCACACTTCAAACATGCCCAAGAAAGTTTTTGCCCATCCGGGTCTGGTCGAGTATCCATTACATGCAAGATCTAATGTACAATATTCTACAAGTCCATGTCCGTACTTCCCCGACCCATTCCTAGTCCTTCACCGCCAATCCTGACCAGGCGATTTAGTTGTGCAAGTTGGATCGGAATAAGGAGGGAGGTGTTGGGAAATAGCTCGGCCTGACCAGTAAAACTGCATCTGCTCTTAGCATCAGCACAACCCTTGCAAGCCGTCTTCCCGTGGCCATTGGAAATGCACAGAATTCCATGCCTTCCGCACTGATTGCATGGATCCTCAAACGCATCCCCTTTGTCGACGTTGTTCTCCGACTCATTTCCACTATCCTCGTCGACCCTTCTTCTCCGAGATGCACGAGGACTCGCCGACTCCGGTCCTGCTGGCCATTTTCCTCTCGCCTTTTCTGATGGCCCTGCCACATTTCCCTCTTCTTCTCCACCAGACCTTCGCCTCTCCGCATTCCTGTTCACACCCATCGTTGACTTCTTCCACACCTCATATCTTCCCATCTCCTCCATCGATTTCTGCAGTGCCAGAGCCTCTTCCGCTTCCAACTTCACCTTCTCCTCAGCTTCCGCTATCTTCTGATCATCCTCCCAATCCTCCATCGCTGTGTTCGCCCTCGCAAATGCCTTGTGTAACGCGATATATTCATCCATGGCTAGATAAGAACTTTCCGTTACAACCCAGAAAATTCCACTCCTCTCAGAAGTACTTACCAGCATCATTCTCCTTGTCGATTGTGACCTTTTCCACCCGGCTACTGACACGCGGTTTATCAACAGGAATGACGGGTTCCAGAAGGATTTGGGTTTAGGGTTGTTATCCTTCCATTCTTGCAGGAATTCATGAAGCTGAGCAGAGGAGCAGGAGGAACCAAGAATTGGAATGTTGAGGGAGTAGCAGGGTTGGTGGTAGTGGGACTGGTAGAAGAAGACATCGTTGTGATGAAGTTATTGTCCAGACCTTTGTAGGACCCAAAACTGCACACAGACCATTTATATTTGTTTATGCATTTTGACCCATCCGTTTCCAAATCCAGTAACCCAACAACTTCCCGATCATTCCGATTACTTTCGGTTTCTTATTGTTCCATTCTGGGGTCAACCCTTTTTTCTATTTTTACTTCTATTGTTCCATAACTTCAATTCCTTATGGACCCTCCTTCTTTCCATACCTCTCGAGGGCTCGAGGCCTAAGAGGGGATACTGTAAAGCCTATGCCTTTCCATGACTCTTTCCGATTGCCTCCGACTTCTTTCCAACTCTCCCCTTTCATTCCATTTCATTTCCGATTCATTTCGAGTTGCCACAAATCCATTTAGTTTACATTTCCCATTGGATCCTATCCAACTCATATCGGATACTAACCGGACAGCTCACATTCATACTTGTTTCATTTCTGCTTCATATCTCGTAGCACCTTGTGCTCCCCTTCCTTTTCTTTCCAAAGGGTTTCCATGCAATGATAGCAAATTGAGCATTTCCCTTTGTCTTTACCTTTTCCAGTAATTTCCATATTCATTTCTGATAATTCCCTATCTCATTCCGTATACTTCTGTTATAGTACTTAAGCTAGCAACTTTGTAGTAGATAGCTTAAGTCTAAAATTGATTTAGCTGGTCTCCTATCCGTTCTGATCAATTCCGATTAGACAACTAGCGAGGTGGTACCAATAGTGCCATTAACCTTCCGTCTTGACTTCCCGGTCTTTCCAACCAGATCCTTAATCTTTCAGTCTATCCTCTTCCTGTCCGGTTCTGCCCGGATTCATTATCGTTCCATTCTTTCCCATAGACCTCTGCCTGGGTCCATAGTACTTCCTAGTACTAGGATCTGCCCGGACTTAACAGACACCGTCTCTATGGCTGTTTGTCTGCTAGTACCACAGACCATAGAAAAACGCACTCACCTGTCTCCATGGTCAGTGATGCCGTGATGGTCACAGTCTCAACTGTTGGATCGTTGGTAGTGCACATTAACATGTTGTCCAGTGCACTGCCATCACACTCGGTTGTCTTCATGGCTGGGAGCACCGTGACGGTCTTTGTATCTGAGGACATTGTAACTGTCATCTTCTCTGCCATTGTGACAGTCATTGTATCTGGAGACATGTAACCATCATCTTCTCTGCCATTGTGATGGTCATTGTGTCTGGGGACATCGTAATAGTCATTGTATCTGTTATCACAATGATGGATGTGACAGTCTCTGTATGTTTTGTTGGACTGGCGTTTGAAGTTCCTGCTTCAAATACTGTTGTCATTGGGGACAGATGAGGGAACCTTTCTCCTGAAATTACTACTGGGTCAACTGTATGAGCAGAACCAGGTTGCATGAGTGTAGTAGTGGAGGGACCTTCATGACTGGACATCGGTCAAGAGCCATAGTAACCAAGAGCTAAGGCTGTCAATGCCACGACCAAGCCCAGTACATTGATGAAACAGGAATTCCAAGACTTGTTCTGTAGCTGAGACTTTGGTGCTGAAGAGGGCGGACCTGGTGCTCCTCCTTCCTCAAGTGTGGGCGATTTTGTATCCCAATTGGGGAGGTGGAGAGGGGAATTCCTCAGGGTGTTTCAGGTGCTATTGTCTCGTTGTATTCATAGACAGTTATCTAACTGTCCCACCCATCTCTTGTCCCTGCCACAATTCTTTCCACACCTTTGTCATCATTGGCCCATGTTGCCTAAGAAGAGTATTCAGCTCGTCATAATCTCCTTATGTGTGTCCAGGATTTCACATACCAGAGAGAATACCAAGCAATCTGGATCATCTAATAGTGCAGGCATGTAAATGTACCATTATATTATCTGAAAATTTTTGCTCACCGTGGTCATTTAGTATCTCTACTTTCCAGCTGGTATTGTGATTGATGATGAAGGTGTTTCCCCTTCCAGAACCATACACCAACCATTGGCCGTCTGCAAGGAAGCCTACTGACAACACTCTGTTTTTGTGTTGCAATCCCGTGGCCGAGACAAGCTGTCCATACTGGGCAATGTCTGGTTCACTGACTGGATTGGTGGCATAGAGCTCTATGCCGCAACTAGCCAATATCACTGACATTGATATGAAAGTAATCAGAACTTGGAGTGCAACTATTCGGTGTTGATTGTACACACAAGAAGTGTCCTTGTCATGGACCCAGCGTCCAGTACAGCTGGAGGTTGGCGACATTCACTGTGTTGTCATGATGCACATAGTAAGCACTTGCACGTGTGCATGAGCTAGCAAACTTGTCTTCAAAGTCACAAAACATACCTTATGCTGTGCTCAAGGTAGCCCACCACTATAACTTTAACCTTCATCCCACTTATTACTGGCTCCAAGTCTTCCTTTTCTGACGGAGGAGGTAGTGTCGATGCAGGTCCTCTCCTCACACCTACAGTCTCCTTTAGTGCTTGCACATAGCACTGAGATATCACTCACTGGTGTCTAGTGTGTACACTACCACCCTCCCTCCATCTCCTGTGAATAGAAGACAGGCATAGTTTGAAACTGCCAAGGCTGTTATCGGACCTTTCACATCTTTGAAAGTGGTCAATTGGAAGTTGTGATGCTGCTGCATCTGATCATCAGTCAGCATACAACTATGTGTTTGTGGTATGTCAACTCACCAAGTGTTTACTAGCACAATGAATGTGCCTGTTAATTTCTCCAACAAAGTCTCTTCCCCAAATGAGGGCCGTGATGGAAGATGCAAGCTGGTATGAAGCTGGTGGATACTTGGTGCCCAGGCGAAAATTCGGAGTTCACCTGATTTTGTGCCTGCAGCTACAAGATCACCTCCAGTAGAGAAGGTGTCCTGAAGGGTTAATTTACTGTGGAGGATGTAAGGTGGTTCCAAGTCTGCCATGGCCGTGGTTTGCTGCATCCACAAAGTTATTTATCTCAGGTTCTCTCCCTACATGAGGACTGGCAAAGAAAACCTCATGTAATACAGATCTCTAGATCTACTTTATGTCATGATCTAAACATCAACCAGAACCCAGCCAGCTTCATGTTGCAAATATCAGTATCGATATCAGGTATCTCATGATACCACTTATGCGTATACCTGAGGGTCATGAATGAATTCATATTGCTCTTCCATTGGCTTGACATACTGCTGCAATAGGTGCTGCAGTTGAGTGCAAAGCCAGTTCTGATTATATGCGTTCCTGGGTAGCTGTGGGACGAATTTCCTGTTGACATAGATGTCAGGATCCCCCAAATCTTGAGGGTGAATTTGTTTGTGTGGAGGGCTTCCGTGGAAATTTCTGCCACTGAATCAATGCAGCAAGGCCATCCTGTCAATCATATGCATGAACACTGCCAGTACTGGCACTCGCCAATTCGGATAACAAACATGATAGACACACTGGTATGGCGAGACCTGCACCTCCTTGTCACTTGACATACCATCAGCACCAAGTCTCTCAATGAGCTCTTTATGGTGACGAAGTTGCTCGGAATGTAGCACTGTGAGTAAGCAGTGCTGGAACATCTGGAACAACAGATTGATTAGTAGAACTTGTGGATTGCTGGCAGAGAATGTGAGTTCGTATGTCAGATTTTCGGTGCTTCCTCCTGTCCAGCTTCTTTTGTTCTTCCTCCTGCATGAGCCCTTTCTGCACCCATCTGTATTCCTTGATCAGGCCTCTCACTCATTCAAAAAATGCTTTCTGGATGTTGAGGCAGTCTGACTCTCCATATGGTGTATGTCTGTCGAGAATCATTATGTCAGTGCATTCCAAGCATGTCTTGGTGTCCCTCCTAGATAGATCTGGAATCTGTCCCCATTACAGCAATCTGGACTGTCGCATTTCAGGTCCCATGTCGCTGCAAACCTGTTGGCTTCATTGCTAGTTGGGTCAAGGACCAGTTGTCGATGTGCCAATAATTTCTTCAAGTAATCCCAAATGGCTTTCTACAACCATCTTGACATTAGTAGCAGGAATCCAGAGCATTTCATGACCAATCAGTTACCTGGAACTTGTTGACCTCTGGTGGTCTCGCTTTGCTCAACGTTGTCCTTTTGGGTGGCCTGGACGGAACAGCTGATGTCCTGGCAGTGGTTGCCATTGTTTCTGGAAGACGTCCCAACCTCTCTAGCACAGAGATCAGTCTGTTGAAGTTATGATCTATATTCACGTTTATCTCAGCTAGGGCATTGAGAAAGAATCCACCATACTGAGGCTGCAGTTGTTGCTGTGAAACAGTTGCAGTGACAAGCTCACCCCAGAAAATCTATCCTCTTCCTCGTCAGACTCAGGTGTCATACTAGGTGGATGGGCAGTCTGGTTCGACAACTCACTTGTGTATCCACCATCCTCATGGAATTGCAAAGGATCACTGTTATTGTCCCTGGATGAATGTTTGGACGTGGTGGCTACAACAGTAAAACTTGTGTTTTGTTCAAGACAAGACAAACACTCAGCTCACCACTGCACTGGGGCCAGCCCCTGACATTATGGAATAACCAGAAGAATGTGCTCGATTTGCAATTGAGAGAGAAGTTCAAGACAATGTTAGATATAACCAGATGACATCCAGAAGCAGTGGCATTAATTGCTTGTGTTGGCCATGTACATGTGCCAGGCACAGGCCAGGTGAGCATTGTATGCTCATGTTGTCATTATCTCACTTCTAGATCTTCACAAAGGTGCGAGCCTTTCAGACATACTCTCTACCTGTGCACATTCCCAATAAAGTATGTCCATGGACAAGTGCGCTCTCAATGGTCAGGAGAACGTAAGTCACTCTTACCATCTACTGAATGATGCTCTAAGCAAGCTGTAGAATTCCTGGTATCATTTCGAAAGTGACTTCCCCAAGAAATTGGGAACAACTGGAAGGTGAGAGGTTTTGGAATTTGCACTCTCGAGACTTGTAACAAAATTTTTTCATCAAGCATCCCAGCTACTGAGTTGGAACTGGAGCCCACTTCTCACCCTGTGAGTCACTTTCCTCTGAGATAGCGATGCACCAACATAAGACCCCATGGTGTAGCATTCCATCCTGAAGAGCCTCAAGGAATGGGTGTGCCACTGGCTGCCTGCAGAAGATGACTATACTCTGGCAATTTAAATCTTGTCTCGGCAGCATCTCACAAGCCAAGGTTCTTTCACTGAAGCTGACAAAAACTCATTACTGATGATAACTGGGATACAAAACTGGGATACAAAAACCCAAGATGTCTTCTTCAGCATAGCTGAAGACCATGTTAGGAAAAGGTGAAGTCTATATCGCTCATTCCAAGACCATCACTCATACCAATTCAGGTCAAGATCCAAACCTGATATTCCTTCTACTCAACATTCCTATGAGAACACAAAATTCTTCACCATTCTCAGCAAAATCTCTGCCTTCAGCACAATCACCATTACGACTGAACAAGAAGCAGTCAATCTAGTGCATGCGTTGATGCGCCTCAAAGGTATGAAGAATGACAGCCATGACCCATACCCTGCAATGCACCACCTACTCGTCAACCAACCATTTCAATGGGATGCTGGAGACTGGAATAGATTGGAGGAATTTGTTGCAAGCATGTTCGAGTTTAAAGTGCCCTTTCTGACTACATCACCCAGTCAAACTGCAGTTGATACCTGTCCAATCCTGTTTTTTCTCCACCACCACCACCACCACCACACCATATAATACTGAGTCAACCCGTGGCCAATATGTCCCCATCCAATTCTGTTCCTTTTCCTCCTCCTCCTCCTCCTCCACAGCCAACACAACCTCCACAGCCAACACAACCTCCACAGCCAACACAACCTCCACAGCCAACACAACCTCCACCACCACAGCAACAATAACAAGATGCTACTCAGGGCCCCACAGAACATCAGACACAAATGGACAATCTGTGGGCCAGTGGCTCTGCCGCTACCAGAGCTTTTACGCCTCCAATGGTTGTACCCATTCTATAAATGTTGATCCTGCTCCTGACACTGGAGCTTCCCTTGTGAATCAGTTCGTTGATCTTCCACATAGCTTTTCACTATGGCTGACTTTTCTCGGAATGATCTAGGTCTTTGCAGGAACCTGACAGGAGAGCTCCACACCCACATTTCTCCAGGTAAGCCAATCTTCATCTGCGGTTACTAGCACTTCTTAAGGATTCTGCAGCAGCTTTGGCTATGCTCAAGAAAGCAGAAAGTGGGTAATGAGTCACAGCGGCTGCTTCTCAAGCTTACTAGTCAATCTTAATAGATCAGTCTCTCAAAGCACATTCCCGACAACAGGACAGACCACCTCTGCCTTCCTTCCAGTCTTGCAGGGACCTGGATTCCTTCCCTCAGTCTCACAGGGACCAGGCTCCACCTTCTTTCCTTCAAATTCGCAGATGGGGGTTTCCAGGGACACAGCCAAGTACTTTCACCTTTTTCTCCTCAAATTTGCAAGGGACAACCAGGAAAGATCAATCTCAGTCAGCTATCTCCTCTCCTTCCATGGACCGAGACTGTTTTGATATGACCCAACAGCATGTCAGACACTGTATCCTTGCGGTACACAATCATACACTCCTACACAGCAAGCAAACCCCGCACCCTGACCTGGTACTGTCTTACCAAGGGGCCTTTCAAGATCAGTGGATTTGGCCCCTCCCTGCTATCTCAATACGACTCCCCTGAAGACAAGGAATGAAGGTGCCTGGTGGTTGTCCACCAAAACACTGACACTGGGACTCGGAAACTCTTTGTAAGGCACTGTTGGAAAGCGTACGATTGGAATCCTCAGGCAATTGTGTTGCAAAAGATCGAACACCCTGACAGTGGGATTTACCTCTCGCTGGGAACGGGTGCTCTGCACACAGAGAAAGATCCTAGTCCTGCATGGGTTCTAAGTGCAGCAATCCAGAGCCAGCAGTACAAAGACTTCATGGAAATTAGGCAACAGGCTCCCGCAGGCTCAAAGAATCAGCAGCCTGATGCTGTCAGGTTTGAAGCTCCGAAGACGTTTTAATTGCTCAATAGTACAATACATATAGACATGTTTTCTTCCTATATTTGATCAATGGCTCAATATTAATTATGTCAGTGAATCCTTCAGCACTCTGTCAGCTGAGCAATGTCATCAATCACCCTCCAGTGTTTCCTTATCTGATTCATGTGCTTATGTCTTAAAAATGTCTGCGTTCAAATCCATCTCAGGTTAGAATCCATCTAGTTCCTGGATCATGGCTACAATAAGCAGTCCATCATATACATGTGTGCTGTTTGTGGTCATTCTCTTCATGTGTGGGCATGGCTGCAAGCTCATCACATAGCAGTTGATGTATGCTGATTTATTGATGCTTTCATGATGTTCTCTGGGGTTTTTTGATTCCTTCGAATTCAAGCAACGTATTTGCTGGACACAACCCACTGCACTGCTGTAATCATGACTTCTACATGCATATTCAGAAGAGAACAATGTGTTGTCTCACCTCATGGTGTACAGAAATGGGGATGGTTTTTCTGGATATCAGGTATATCCTTCAGAGAGCCCTAATCATGAGGTCGATAATCTTGAGATTTATATTCACTCCTATACATATCATCCAGCACCTTCACACTTCAATGTGCAATGATGTGCATACTTTCTCTGCGATATTAGTTATGGGTTTCAGTAAGAATTCTAGATTCCTAGGCGCTCGTCTGATGTCCTATGCTGGGCTACCAACATCAACTTCCACTGTGGAACCCTGCAAGCTGGCAGATCATCGATATTCTAATGTATTGCGAATTCATCATGCTCAAGTCTCCACATGGACATGCTTCCTCAGTGTTTGTTCTTGGATACTTGGAGCAGCCTGTGGATTTAACTAAAACGCCCAGACATCCTGCTGTCAGAAATCCAAACTCTCCCAATTTTTCGCCTACTGCAACACACTATGCCATCTTGTACCCGCTGTACAAGGCCTTCTCCTACCATTCCTCCTTCAATTCTTGCACAAATCATCCGAAAGAGAAAATTGGCTTCATACACTCTTCACAAAGCCATCCCAGATAACACCCACTTTAATCTTCTCTTCACTATGGACAAGGATGATCAAGTGTCAGTGAGTAGCTCTTTTTTCGATTACTCCTGCGCTTGCTGACATGTTTTTTTCTCTCTCCTTTCTGAAGGCTGTGGATACCCTTGCATATGTCTTAAGGAGCCAAACCCCTGATATCCAGCAGACAAAGGCAAAGGTCGCTCCCCACTCAATAAACACTCGGGCCTATATAGGTCTTGAGGGCCTCTTTACAGAGATCCCACAATGGCGAGGTTCGACATCGAAGTCACTTACCAGGTTATGCATCGAGGGCAAGTTGGGGAGGCTGGTAACAAAATCCCTTCATCATTCCGACACTTCATGGTGTCGGCCTACTATGACCCAAAGCAAACCATCAACCCAATCCTGGACTGTTGGGGAATCAAATGGAGAGGGGAGCTAGTCATACTTCCACTTATAGATAACCCCAGGCACTGCATTTTCTCCAATGAGTGTGCTCCTAAATACAATGCTCAAGATAGTAGTGATGCAGTGCATCTCTTTGAATTGGGGTCGTGCCGCTCAGCTTGTTTACATGTTCACAGTTTCTGTAACCATTTACTAGAGTCATGGCAGTCTGGAGGAAGAAAGAACTGGGGATTATTTTTGAGCTGCTGATTTTGTTGTCTCATGCCCTGTCATTGATCACTATATGCATGATTATTTCCATGCCTATATGTACTTATATGCCATTCCCTTTGCTATTTTCTTGATCATAAGGTGAAACACATAGGTTCATGTCACATCCTGTGAACGTGTCAAAAACTCTTGTAACTCATAGCCGTCTTGAAGACTTTGTGGGAGTCCGAAAACCTTCCTATTATGGTATCCCACAAACCAATACAAATATGGACTGCATGTTGGCTGCAGGGTTTCCATTTTTGAAAACCCAAGGAGACGATTGCTCTCCAATTGGAAATCTAGGGATGGAAGCAGGCAATTGGGACTATACTGCTCAAACTGGTCAGAGTGGTTGATGAGTTACGTCATTTGCACTTGATCATTCGAGTACTTCACTGTGACGAGTTCTTTTTTTTTTTGGCTCTTTATTTAATGACCAGCAGGCCAGACTAAGGGCCAAGGCATTGGGGCAGGCAGCCCTGGTAGAGTAACTACAACAAGTATAATACTGAGTATTCTAAGCTCGCGATCAAGCAGTTTTCCCACTTCTGTCTCCACTGCTTCTCTTTTCGATCCCTGTTTCATCGGATAGGTTGTGGTGTGTCATTTGTCTCTGTAGCCGAAAAACTAATAAACAAAAAGTCAAACAATGAAGAAAAAAAAGGCAGTCCTGGTACTCAGATTCCCGTTGCACAGGTATCCAAGGCAGGGTCTCCTCTTCATGAGTAATTTGGCCAGCAAAGCTCATTCGTCCTTAGATTCCCATTGCATGGGTATCCCAGGTTGAGTTTGCTGTGCTCTGTCATGGCTTTGAATATCACTGAAAGAAATAGAAATGACACACGGAAACTGGCTGCATGGCAATGGCACCAGAGCCAGCGTAGGCATGGACAATACTGTCAGCAGTTGTGTTACGACGTTGTTTTAAGGTTCCCAGAGTACTAAACAACAAAATGTCAGAATAAAATAAATGATAGACTGAGAAATAAAGATGTACAGGACTTTGAGTACAGTAACAGCACTAGAGGTAGAGTCAGGCAAGTCATGCAGCGTTGTTTTTGACATTGGTTTCTTCATACGTGACTTCGTGTTCCAATCCATCTCTCGTCGTTGACGAGATTGCAGGTGTCCTTGGCCAAACTGTTGCACATTCATTCTCAGCAATGCCAGTGTGACTAGGGACCAATGAGATTTCAAGACACAGGACCAGTGAATAAGATAAGAGTTGCCAAAAGTCTTGAAATTGCTTTGAGTGAAAGTACTTAACAAGAAAATGCTGAAAATGACATACCTAGTTGGATTGCAGTAAACTCCTGCTGTGGCCGGTGTAGGTAGCAGAAGATCCTTTTCGTCATGGAGGTCAGCAAAGCTAACTGTTCCATAGATGATACAGTAAACACCAGCATCCAGTCCCGTAGTCTGTATTCTGCAGGCAAGCATATCAATAATCATCCAGAAAGGAAACTGAAAAGATGTACCAAAATGTGCACAGTTGATGCCCTCAATCTTGCCAAAGTCAAGTTCAAATTGCAAAAAGTCCAGAAGTCCAGAATATGATCTGTAAAACGAAAGAGTGAGTTGTGTGGCCAACCAAGTTGGCTTAAAGACACAGGACCAAGCCTGTGTCGAGTGCTGGCTGAGCCAGGACTCATGCAGCGAAGAAGATGCATATGGTGGTAGTAGGAAGGAAAGCAACCTACCACGTCAACAATTCCATTGTCACATCATTGGTGCTTATTAATATTATCACCCCTTTTCCTCATATTGTCAAGTCCTGGCTTGGTCCAGCACTTAGCAGCAGCTAGGTCTGGTGCTTCTACTACTGACTTGGTCAGTATATATCATATCATTAGTCCCCAATCCCTCCAGTTAGCCTGGCACTTATGTTGGAAATCCTACGACAGATACTTCTGTGGGAGAACGAGGTTTCCTTTTATCACAATTTCTGGGTACCCTGCAGTCCACTTGTCTTTCTGAATACTCCAACACTCCCCTATGCTTATTCTGAAGAGGAAGAAGAGGCACCATCCCTTAACCAAGGCTGTCTTGCCCTGTCCTCCACTGGTAGCACTGCAGATCAAGCCGCACCCTCTGGCAATCGAACGTTTCTTAATGTTCGGAGGGCACTGCATGATATCCTTTCTGACCCCGCATGTTCTATGCGAAGGGTTGGGACCTGACCAGGAAAGTCTAGCTAGGGACAGGCTGGAAACGACTATTTCCATGGAGTTGGTCCAGATGCACCAACAGAAATGTTTGCAGTGGGATCAACAAATCATGGATTCTTTGATGTTCAACAGCATTTCTACTGTTTTCACCAGTTAGTCTTCCTTTCTCATTTTTCTCAAGGTGTTCTGACTTTTTATGTAGATTGTTACTTTCATTCCAAGGTTCCCAAGCATCCAGCTATCAGAGCAGTGACCCTTAGCATCCTCATTCAGCAGAGCCTCTTTGGATCCACTCGAAGAGCACCTGCTGTCCAAATTCAGTCTCTCAAAGACACTCTCATAGCCATTGGCATCCCCGATACTCTCATCAACAACATTCCAGATGACCCTCAGACCATCCAAAAATGGTACAACGTTGATCCAGTCTTGATGACCTATCTCAGTTGCCCCATGTGTTTCAATTTACATGACATGGATCCAGATATTCGTTGCTGCTCTGCCTGTGAAGCAGAGCTTTGGAAAACATCCATGCTCAATGGAAAGGAGTTAATGTTGCCAACTCCTATCTGAAAGTATGAGCACCAGAGAATGGAGCACTGGCTGGGGAGATTACTCTCCAGGAAGGGGATTGAGGACATCATTGATGCATATTGACTGGATTACGAGAGAAAGCTGTGGTCAACCCAAGGACAGTCTATTGACGATATCATGGAGTCTATCATTGTCCACAAGCTTAAAGCTGTAGACAGCAAGTGATTCTTCAACTCTCCCAAGGGTGAGGGACGTTACATATTTGGTTTTGTAGCTGATGGCTTTGATCCCTTCCATATGAAGGTAGCTTATCAGTCTGTCCATGCTACTGGCCTTTGGATGGTCCTCTATGATTTCCCACCTCACCTGCAATATTTGCTGGAAAGCATGTATCTGGTGGGTGTTATACCTGGCCCCAGGACACTGTTGGTTATTTGCAGACCAATTCAGCCCTGCTCTCAAATTGGTGGTGCATGATGTGACTAAATTTGAAGGTGGGGTCAGATTTTCTCGCACATACAAATATTGTTGGGGATGGGTTTGCAAGACCACTTGTGTCATTGTTCGGGGCAGATGCATTAGCTTTGCAAGAGATTGGTGGCTTTCCTTCTGCAATGGTACGTAAATTCAGAAAAGGGGGTCATTCCAGGGTGCATGTTTTGGGGCATCTAGACATGCTAACCCCAGCGGACAACCAATCTATTTCTGGATTATGTTCTTCTAGCCAGTCGGTACCAAGGATTATGTCGTGATCTCTGATGTCTGTTACATAGAATTTGGCTACTTCCTCGTGATGTGATTTGTTATCCTGAGAATAGATACGAAGTTTCTGAATGGTGTAATGATGTACTCATCCCATGGTATTTTCAGAACCATCAATGTTTCGTACTGGGAATGGATTTTTGATAGGTAGGAGGGTTAACTGATGTTCTTGTGTGAAACGGCTGTTAATAATTATGCCTTCTGCACCACTGTCTATTAGGGCATTTGCGTTGATTTTTCTGCCGGTAATCTTGCCAATTAATTCAGTTTTGAGTGTTATTGAGGGTACCTGCCAGTTATGAGTGATCACCGACATTCTTAACTCTGAAGGAAAGGTACACTCACAAGAGGGGTATAACATGCTATATCAATTGTTCCTAAACTGTCCGGTATACTGTACAACTCCTACTGATGACGTAGCAGAGGAGTGTTTCAAAATCCAATTTCGACATAATGTCCTTCAAATATACAGCTACCTGCTCCTTCTCTTCTCCTTCCAAACCCTTAACCTTGTTAACTATATCAGAGATGTCCTTGATTACATTACGAGAGGAAGACAATGATGATGTTTGAGCTACTGTTACCAGTGACGAACTAGGCGATGACAATGGAACTGAAGTTTCAGCTGTCCTAACAGCACGAAGAGGGAAGTTTCAGGACATGTTTTGAGCTGTTGAGGACCTTGGGATATTGTTCAGGAATGTTGGGTGTTCATTGCTCATGTGTCCAAGTTGTCTACACACAAAACATGCCTCTAGCTTTCGAAGTCAATCCCTTTCTTCAGGTGTCAGTTTAGGTAATGGAGTGAAGGACAATTTAGCACCTGGTCCCATGTTCATAAGCGCATTCACGCTTGCTACCCTCCTTCCTTGAGAAGGACCTGCACTCGTTCTTGGCGTAGAAAACGGCCTTGATCGTCCTTCCCTTGCTCTCTTGTTCATCCATTCTAAATGGAGATCCATTGTCCTCTCCCTATATTCGTCGAAATCCTTCCACTTTGGCCAGGTTATTCCCACTGTCTTCCGAAGCTTCTCCAGGAGACCTTCCTTGTAATAATCCAACAGGGCCATTTCTCCAAAGTCCGATTCTTCCCCATATGTGTCAAAGATACTGTTATAGCTACTGATGTCTGTTCCTTTCAATCTGGCATTCTTGATCTTTGTCTTTGCGACCTCATCAGAAGCAAGTGCCTTGAAATCCTTCTTAAACCTGTCTCTAATTTCCTTCAATGTTGTCCACCACCTCTCATCTGGTTTAATCTTTGTATCCTCCTCATCTTCTTCTTGTTCTGTAATTCGTTGAGTTGCCCAATCTCCTCCTCTTTCTCCAGTGAAGAATGAGAGGAATAGGGATACCCTGGAGTCCTCGGTAGCGTATCTAGCCTTGTTCTGACATAGATAATTGTTGAATGAGGCTAGCCATTGCTTTGCCCATCACGTTCTCTGTTGAAAGCATCTGGTTTCCTTCCTCGTTTGGAAGTGCTGTCAAAGTTGTTGGGTGCTATGTCTGACATGGCTGGGTCATCTGGGTCTGACAGTTTGGGAGATGGGGTAGGGGCTGGTCGACGAGGGGCTATGGACAGTCCTTCAGTAGATGGAATCACGGGAGAGGAGGGTTCGCTTGGATCTGATGGGTCAGGTGAAGGGTTACGAGGAGGAGTTGATGGATTGTTAGGAGGTGGATCTGGTAATGGATCTGATGTGGAGGGTGGATCAGGTGGTATGAGAGGAGAGGGATCTGGATTCGGTCGGGTATTTGTAGTGGTAGATGATCCCTGTTCTGGTTCAGTTTCAGAGTCAATTATAGGATGAGCTTTTCAAATAGCAAGTTCCTGGTTGAGTGTTACAACTTCACACTCAATAGGGAGGGTTTGAGTGCTGTACCTGTTAGGACAGGGCTGGTTTTTGCAAAATCGGTAAGGTTTTGAACTTTCTGAGTTATAATTGCAATCGAGAACCCTCAGTTTGAAGAAGACGTGTGGGAGATCTGCACAGGGAAGACTTGGATCTGCAGATGTGGACCATTGACTTGTCATATACCTTTTCTACAATCTCTTAGGGCCTTCTTCTTTGCCCCTTTGAATCAGGCAGATGGCTCGAGCATGAAAGGAGAGGGTGTGCTGTATTCTCTGAGGAAGAAGGGTCCTACAAGCTTGACAATGGCTTCTTCTGTATCAGGGTCGCAGGTGACTGTTATGTACGAGTAGTTGGAGAGGGTTATGTCACCTGGTTTTAATTTCCAAGTCCAACGTCTTGTACAGATAAAAACTTGATTGTATCTCCAAGGATTTTTCAAATACCTTCTGAGTGACTGATACAGGTCTTGATGTGCAATAGCTCAAGTGGGAGAGGAAGAGGAGGTCGGTTGTGTTCAGATCAGTTATAAGAGGGTTCGAAACAAATCTGAGGGGGTGTGGTAGACAGATTGGAGGGAAGAATGGATAAAAAATTGGAAAGGGTATGGGGAATTGTCAGCCAAGCTAACAGTGGAAACTTCAGCCAAGCCAAAGTTATAGTTACAGCCAAGCTATAACAAGGATAGGGATAAGAGAAGACGAAGACACATTTGTGAGGTGGGTGTAGAGGAGTTCGTTCAAGTGTCAGGGTTGCTGGTACACTCAAATAACCACCCAAGTCACACAATGAACGACAAATACAAGACAATAGATTGAGAGATGAGTAAAGGAAAAGAGTAAGCTGACTAGGCTCTACACTGTGTAGGAGTAGTATGGAGCAGAGACGAAGTGAACAAACTGGGGAATCAGTTACAAAAGATCTCGAGTATATATGAGAAATCCAAAGAGATGAGAAAAATAAGTAAAAATAGAATGGTGCCATATGGTTGAGAAAGATAGGGAGATCGGATCAATCAAGTTAAAGATAGAAAGAATGGATAAGAGATAAGAAAGATGGGAAGATTGATTGACAGGTTTTATAAAGTTCAAAGTCAGAAATATAAGGTTAAAGGGTTTATTGAGGAAATGCGATGGACGAATGATCAGAGAAAGGGTTCAATAATGAAGTAAAAGAGGAAGGAGGGCAAAGAACTGTAGCAGTTTGTGACATATATTCCTCTTGCAACAGCAGACAACTGAATCTCCAAGGTCTTCAAAAATCCAAAGAACGATGGCCCATCTTCAATCACTGAATAGACCTACTCTTTGGCAACAATGTCCGTGATCCAACTACCAATAGACTCTTACATATTTGACAGGGTGCATTCAGTATGGATCTAGTCATGGAATATCTTGCAAAGTCTGTGGATGCCAGCTATTCACCAAGCTCTTCTCAGCAAGGTTTGGAAAAAAGGCAGGCTATTGGACATCAATCCCCCCTCCATTATCTGTAGAAAACACGGCTCGAAAATCGTATAGTAAACAGTTTTATACACAGATGTATCTGCATAAATAATTGATTTGCCCTATACATCAGTTGACATGTCAAGAACACATTTATGACGACATACAAAACATTTGATGAGCCAAAGACAGTCCAGTCAACACATCTGTTCCAGGGGTTCCCGTCCATTGACTTGATTGGCCTTCTCTGCAACTTTCCCCTTTCACTTCCTCGGGCACTTCCTGAATCTTTGCCTATTCCTTGCTTTCTGGCGCTCACTATTCTTCTTCTTCTCCTTGACAAAAGCCTGGCTGTTTTCGAAGCACTGCTGATTTTCAAAACCAAGCTTGGTGGATAATGTGGATCTGTTCTTTCCTCGTAAGATACTGGTTGCAGTTCTGACCTGAGGAATAAGAGCAAGTATTTCAGCAACAAACACAGGAAGAAAGACCAAGACACTCACAAATAAGAATTTTATCAAGTTTGTGCAGCCCATAAAAGGTGTATAAAGCTTTTCCACAAGGCAATGCTTGTTCACGCAATCTTCAGCAAATCATTGGGTGACAATTAGGCACAATAACTTACCCTATGCCATATTGTCGAGAAGTAGACAACATGCTTCTTGTCAGCTTTGCCACAACCAGCACATGTAGAGTCGTCAATCCATTTGAAGGGGGACTAGTCTGTACATTATAATCAGACAATGCAGATGGGCAAGACACTTACATTGGTGTGACGGCCAGACTCTTGAGCATTCTCTCTGATAATATGAAACATGTGGCGAGTCTCTTCTAGACCGAGTACATTAGCAACTATATGTAGGATCAGAAAATGAGCGATAGGGGCTGAGGACAGTGAGCCATGGCATCCCACCTGGAAATGATCAGACTTCCTCATAAGATTGAAGTCTTTTGGGTGGAGATGGAGATGGGTAGGGTCAGCTGGTTTATCTGAGTCCCAGATTGGCACCATAAAAACTGGAACAAGAGGATGTGTGCAAGCGATGACATCTTCAGTGGGAACGATTTTTGCAAGATCTAGTGGTAAATTAATGACTCTGTTGTCCTGGGGCAGAACACATAAATATGGAACGACAGCACTAAGTAACTGCTACTTACCCAGTGCGAGGATGAAAAAAATCTCAAAAGGACCTTTGAAAACCGGCTTGTCATAGTCACCTTCATCTTTATCATCTTTGTCACCACTGCCACCATCTCCATTTCTGACTGTATCATCTCAGTGTGCCTCCTTACCATTACGGGAAGGGCCTTCCTGTTGTTCTTGCTCCTCCTCATAAATATCCTTGATATCCTGGATCCATTCCTGGACAGAATCTTTCTTCTGACACACACACCACCTGTCTCCAGCAAAGTATCGAGAGGTTGTCAGGTTTCATACCAGTTTTGACCATCCCAGACCTCAATGGTCCTGGTAGATGTCATGCAGGCAAACTTCGGGTTCTGTTTGCTGACTTTTTAGGTGTTTTGTGGAGAAAGCAGGTGGGGAGCAAGAATGCAGAATGTGTCAATGAATTAGAACCTGTGGAAGAACAGGAGGGAGTAGGAGATTTGAGATCTGAGTCGTTTGGAAGGGAAAAATGGAGAAGGAGAAGTGAAGGTCTAAAGCAAAGCTGTATGTCAAGAATACTCAGTATATATCACAACTAGATTAGCACTCACCTGCATGATGATCAAGCACTATACTATTGTTGAGCAGGGATTGAAGGAATTCACCAACCAAGTCAGTAATAGGAGCACCAAAACCTAGTCAGTGCTAAGTGCTGGACCGAGCCAGAACTTGATGATATGAGGAAGAGAGGTGATATATATTATAGTCTTGACATGTGAAAAAGGGAGTTGAGAGGGATCACTGACCAAGTCAGTAGTGGAAGCACTGAAACCTAGTCAGTGCTAAGTGCTGGACTGAGCCAGGACTTGACAATATGAGGAAGAGAGGTGATAATAAAGAATAATTAATAAGCGCCAATGGGAATGTGACCCTCATGTGACTGTCCATCGAATTATTATTAATATAATTGACAAGTCATTCTCCATCTCTACCATCAATTCATCTTCTTCGCTGTGTGAGTCCTGGCTTGGCCAGCACTTGACACAGGCTTGGTCCTGTGTCTTTAAACCAACTTGGTTGGCCACACAACTCCCTTCATTTTCATTTTACAGATCTCGTTCTGGACTTTTTGCAATCTGAAGACTTTGGTGAGATTGAGGGCGTCAACTGTGTACATTCTTTTGGTACATCTTTTCAGCTCTTTTCAGGATGATTATTGATGTGTTTGCCTACAGGCTATGGACTATGGGACTTGACACTGGTGTTTACTGGTATGATCTATGGAACAGTTAGTTTCTGACCCCCATGATGAAAAGTCATGGATCTTCTGTACAGTCTGCTATCTACACTGGCCAAGGCAGGTAGGTATGTCATTTGCAGCATTATCTTGCTAAGTACTTTCACTG
Source organism: Tetrapyrgos nigripes (assembly GCA_013368315.1). NCBI lineage: Eukaryota > Fungi > Basidiomycota > Agaricomycetes > Agaricales > Campanellaceae > Tetrapyrgos > Tetrapyrgos nigripes. The sequence continues at coordinate 34,260 of JAACJM010000427.1, forward strand.
AAGTCTTGCAGGTTTCTCTTGGCAACTCTTATCTTATTCTTTGCATGAGTCATGGCTTGGCCAGGACTTGACAGGCTTGGTCCTGTGTCTTTAGCCAACTTGGTTGGCCATGCAACTCCCTTCATTTTCATTTTACAGATTGTGTTCTGAACTTTTTGCAATCTGAAGACTTTGGTGAGACTGAGGGCATCAACTGTGTACATTCTTTTGGCATGTCTTTTCTGCTTCTTTTCTGGATGATTATTGATGTGCTTGCCTGCAGGTTACGGACTACAGGACTTGATGCTGGTGTTTACTGGTATGATATATGGAACGGTTAGCTTTGCTGACCCCCATGATGAAAAGTCATGGATCTTCTGTAAGATCTGCTACCTACACTGGCCAAGCACCTAGGTATGTCATTTGCAGTATTATCTTGCTAAGTGCTTTCACTGAAGTCTTGCAGGTTTCTCTCAGGAATTTCAAGACTTCTGGCGACTCTTATCTTATTCGCTGCATGAGTCATGGCTTGGCCAGGACTTGACAGGCTTGGTCCTGTGTCTTGAAGCCAACTTGGTTGGCCACACAACTCCCTCTTTTTCGTTTTACAGATTGTGTTCTGGACTTTTTTCAATCAGAAGACTCTGGTGAGATTGAGGTTGTCAATTATGTGTACATTTTTTGTATGTCTTTTTCAACCATTTCTGGATGATTATTGATATGCTTCCCTGAAGGTTACAGGACTACTGGACTGGATGGTGGAGTTTACTGGTATTGTTAAGTCTGGGCAAACCTAGTGCTAGGAAACACTTCAGATCTGGGCGAGGTCTATGGGAAAGATGGGAATGATGATGAATCCAGATGGAACCGGACAGGAAGAGAATAGATAGAAGAGAGGGTATCCAGTCAAATGACTGGAAAGTCAAGACGGAAAGTCTATGGCACTATTAGTACCACCTTGCTAGTTGTCTTAATCGGAATTGATTGGAAAGGATGGGAGACCAGCTAAATCGATTTTAGACTTAAGCTATCTACTACAAAGTTGCTAGCTTAAGTACTACATCAGAATTGGTACGGAAACGAGATAGGAAAGAATCAGAAATGAAAGATAAATATAACTAAAATAAGTATTGACAAAGGGAACACTCAATTTGCTATCATCGTTGGAAACCCTTTGGAAAGAATAGGAAAGGGGAGCACATGGTGCTACGAGATATGAAATGGGAATGTGAGAAGTATGAATGCAAGCTGTCTGGTAGTATCCGATATGACTCGGATGGATCCAATGGGAAATGTGGACTAAACAGATTTGTGACACAACTCGGATATGAATCGGAAATGAAATGGAATGAAAGGAAGAGTCAGAAACTATTCGGAAATGGTCAGAAAGAGTTAGGGAAAGGCATAGGCTTTACAGGTATGATCTATGGAACAGTTAGCTATGCTGACCCCCATGACGAAAAGTTGAGGATCTTCCATATGGTACCTACATTGACCAAGAACAGAGTTTACTACAAACCAACTAGGTATGTCATTTGCAAGCATTTTCTTGCTAACTACTGACACTCAAGTCTTACACTTTTGGTGACTTTTGTTTTATTCGCTGTGTGGTCCTGGCTTGGCCAGCACTAGACACAGGCTTGGTGCCTGTGTCTTTAGTCAACTTAGTTGGCCATACAACTCCC
>JAACJM010000428.1:0-41912 GCA_013368315.1 Tetrapyrgos nigripes
TGCGTTTAAAGCAGCTGAGAACCCTGCGTTACCACCAACTCCTGTCATGAAGCTAAACATAACCAGGAGTAGAAATATCACAGTAAGAAGCGCGGACGTGGAGCTGGGTAGACCGGTGTCATATATGACGCAAATACCAGTACAACCAGCTAGAAGGAAACAGAAACGGTGAACATGTTGGGTTTGGGCCCCAACCTGTCCACAACCAGACCCCAGACGGGTGAAGACAGATAAACCCCGACTGATGAGCTCTCAATATGACGCACGTACAGACATCAAAGAAAAGGGACTGACCAATGCCTGCGAGAGCGATAACATTTAGTCTCGTATGTGAGACATGTAGCCTCGCAGCCAGTTGAGGAGCTTAAGCTAATATATGCAGTTAATGGGACTCAAAAGCCATTCTAGCACGGGATCAACGATATTCAATACCTGAGAAAACCTAGATGAATGTACGAGGTTGAGATGGATGTCGCACAGTGGAGTTTCTGTAGTTCACCCACATAATTGGTTCCAGAGTCTGCTAGTGAAACCAGTAGTGATGCAACAAAATTCAATAGATGTCGTATAGATAATGGCTCGGGCAAGCCACCAGGTGACTGAAGCATTACCAAAGAGCGTTGGTATGCAGATGATGGAAGAGGACAAGATACAGTCCAAGAAAACCGGGGTGGGGCTGGTGCTGCTGAAAAACGCACATGGCTAGCTGGAGTCATCGTCGACACTTTTGAGGAGCAACGTAGTCTCCGGATGATCAGTATGTCGAGGAGATGCTCCTGCAAGTCATGCAGGACGAATATGGCACCAATATCGAGGATGGGAGCGCAGAATTGGTTGCGGTGGATATTGAGAAGCTGTGGGGTGATACGTGTGAAGGAAAGCAGGAACTAGTACTATAATTTGAGGAGATGGCGGATAAATTACAGGGAACGAAGACAGCTGTAACAGCAGAGCAGGCTGATGAGGAAGAATGGGAGGATGAAGACGACGAAGGGTCGGGGGAGGAAGGAAGTGAGGAGGAAACTTTGACATCACCACAGCACAAAGCATCAAAACGCAACGAACCAGAGATTGATGACGAAGGTTTCACGATGGTAAATGGAAAAGGTCGTAGATGAGAATACGGTGCGTTTGATCCTTCTGAGTCGTTGCTACGGCTGACACGGTCTATGATTCCATATGTATGACAGATTGTTACAGTAAACACTGTACGGATTAATTCTGCATTTCCATTCTTCATTGTCTTGAAGTCACCCGATTCTAAGATACTTATGGTCCACTACGGGACAACTCTGCCTGCTCCCGAGACAGGTCTCACACTAGGATGTCATACGTTCCACTTATAACTGGGTACATTCTCCCTGAAAATTCGTTCAGTTTTACCAGACCTGAGTATCACAGCCACTCTGTAATGCTATAGCAAGTACCATGTACCAGGATCAACCCTTTAAGTAATAACTCGAGACTCCATACACGTTGTTGCCGATGCAATGTAGCTCAGGTGGATAACTTTCCGGTGCCTTCGCGAATTCATGTCTGGGGATCTGAACATGCTTCAGTCCGGATTTTGAGGGCTACGAGGTGAATATGGATGTTTGGATTCTTGTAAGATAGTATACACTATTACTTGTACATTAGGATAGTAATAGACAATGAAATATGTTAAGTTCGTTGGCGTATGAATACTTGGGTAGGATAGTAATAATCAGTGAAATAAATATTTTGGGTTTGTTAGCGTCCTTTCAAACGTCCCTTTAAGCACAAGTGCTATGACATGACTACAAAAAACATCGTTATTAAGTTGGCATCGAGTGGCAATGCTTTAAGCAGAATTCGTGAACACGGGGATAAGTAGGTCCCTCTTGTCAGTGATATCGATGTTACGGAAATATCCTGTAAGAGGGGAGGCGGGTGTCAATCACTGGAATGAATCATTGAGCGATACCTGAAAGGACTTACTCGGTGAGTAATACCACACAACAGTACCCTGGACAAAGTGTTCCAACGCTCTGAGGTAACGAGCAAGCTCCGCATCAACATGGGGACCAAAAGATGGCAGACTCTTTTTCAGAGCACGATAATCGGCCACACGATCATTGAGCATATGTATCACGTAGTCAATTGCGTCTTGTAGATCTAGGTCCTTTTCCTCCATGACAACAAATACCAGGTTTTGGTAGTCTCCGTCCGCCTGTTCTTTCTGGTAAAATGGAAGCCTCGTCAGTAAGGGACCAGCTGAGGCCGAAGAGACAAGTCACTTACATTAAAAGAGCAGATGTCCTGCATTATCGAGAATGGTGTCAGTATCTCGGGAAACGGTCCGAAAAGACTGTCTGACTCACATTCGGCCAAGTCATTAGATCGTTGGTAGTATCAGACATAGCCCGTATGATGGGATGTTCAAAGATGTAGTCCGGTAGATCAATGTCGAGGGAATATTCAATCATGGCTTCGACCATTCCACAACCTATCGTAGCTCGTCGCATGGGATGAACTCTTCGATTGTTGGCATACGACCCAGCTTCCTGTTGAGGCCCTGTTGAAGCTGGCCCTCGAACCATTCCACTGCTGTCTTCGCGAACCTATGAGGATAATCGAAATGAGAACAATTTTTTTCTGGATACAGGAGACAGACGCACCTATCGCACGCCCCACGAGTGGCTGTTTTATGGAGACGCCTCCAGAGACTGAAAAGGTGTGAGTAGGGAACATAGAGCTGAAAAAATAAGTACTTACTCCTCCAACATGCGAGCATAGGGAAACTCTGTTTTCTTCGGGACCCGATCGTAAAGAATGCTCATGCAAAGTTTAACACCAACTTCATGCTCTTCAGGCTTTGACTGAAGTTCTCCTTCGTCTGATAAGTCGTCAAACTGATAGTGCGTTCATGTAAGTTGAATACTGCAATTAAAGTGATGAGCACTCACTGAGAATGCCCAGAAGAAAAAGTCGATACAGGTCTCTAGGTGTTCTTGATCGGCATCTGGGAAGCTAAGTTCAGCGAAAAGATCAAATCGGTGGCTGAGAAACCGTTGGAGTTTTCGTCCTTCGTATGCGCCGATTCTGTAGGCGATGTCAGTCCTTTCTTCTGGAAACTGAGACTCAAGAGAAATTATTACCTTTTGAATTTAGCCTCACTTGCTCTGTTTGCTCCCCTGATGTGTGGATTCTTTTTGAGCTCACAGACAGAGCCAGTAATAGCGGTGAGATCGTTGAGATGGAACTGAGAAGGGAAAGGACGCATGACAAGAAATTAAAGAAAGATGTAGGAAGGATAATAAGCTAATGCTTGAGTTAGTTGGGTTAGGACATCTCCGAAAGGTGTAGCTTTTATACCATCCATGTACCATTACGATTTAACCCTTTCGAACGTGACTTAGAGCTCTGTCATTGCATTACTAACGGGGACTATTTTTGACATCAATCACCAGTGTAGGATGCACCACGGAGATACGGCTACATCCATCAACCCAGCCGTGAAAGAAGCGCCCTGAACTGAAACGGAAATTCCGTACTACAATCAACAAACGATGTTTAGATCCGCTACAGAGATGGCTAAGCAACTCGAATCGCCTAGGCTAGTTGTCTCCGGTTCCGTCCGAGATTTGACGCATTCACTGACATGTTGAACCTACAGATTGGTTCTGCGACGCGCACTGCTTATGGCTTGAAATCGTTGGGATTAATATTGGAGCTAGTCTTGAATCGTCCATGTACGCTGTACAGTTTGGGACTTGTGGTTGCAAAAATATCACACTTAAGTTGCAAGTCCAATAAAGAGGCGCGTCGAAATTAACTCAGTGTGTTGAGAAACAGACTACTATCTTCCCGGCACCGTTTCCGCTTGTAATGTGAGGAAAATATTGTGGCTGTAGTATTGCTTTGCGTGTTTGAGGTCGTAGTAGTGTCCTCGGTTTCCACTGCCCACTGTTTCATGCCCCGCAAGACTCGGATTTCCAGCGTCTGAAATTGGGAATAAGTCAATGACTGAATATCTGATTTCCGGTTGTCGGAGTGTGAGGTTTTGATATCAACGACGGCTGACTCACGGCTGACTGTAGCCGAGAATGCCAAAGTTCAGACACGCCGAAAAGACAAAAATATCCGCTCGACGGATAGATGACATTATTGTACAGATATATCTTATATCTGTACGAAAATGTGTTTCTGTACGCCTTTCTGCCGAGCGGATATTTTTGTATTTTCGGCGTGAGAGGCTGTAAATGGTACCGCAGCCTGTAATGTGCGTAGAAGCCAATGCATTATACCATGATCCTCTGATCTCCCTAGGAAAAGCAAGAACAGCTGACCAAGCAGCCACTTGTGGCGCTGTTCGGTCAATTCCCGGTTGAGTTGCCGAGTGTCCTGATCATGATGGTCGACCTTTATCTCTGCATTCTACGTGCAGGAATGTTAGTTACAGTGATTGGGTAGCTCTGTGAAAAGCTCCACAAAAGAGCACATCAATGCAGTCGTATTCAGGCCGGCCAAAGCACCTCAGCTCGCTTACTAGTAGTAAGTATGTAAAGCACAAGAATCGTTCAGGAATCACTCCATACGCCGACACGATTTTGATTTCGCTGACCCGATAGCTGTCATCATTGTGAGGGATGAAGATACTCAACGAAAGTTACTTTAAGTGGAGCCGCCCTTCCGAGTCGTGAAGGATTGAAATCGATCTCGGGCAGGCTCCGCCTCCAGCTGTTCCAAACGAAGTATCAGCGTATACAGACCAAGTTTGACTCTATCCTTCGGTTTCCGACTACTAAGTACTTACTTACTTTTATTGCAACTTGCGCTGTAAGAATATGCCCGAGGACGCCGCCTGGTACATATGATGGTGTTTCGCCGGAGTTTGGGGAGGCATGCGTAGATCACAGTGCGGGATGGCTATGACACAGGATTTCCGTTCTATCGCTTTGACCTCGTGAGTTTCTCTTTAGTCAGTTTTAGCCAGCGTTGAAGTGTCTGACTAGGACAGTAGGACTCGGTGCCAAGTCAATACTGAAGCCAACACGACCGGCATCGCTATCGACGATTCAACCAGGAATGTCTTGGACGGGGTCTGGACCCGTCTGACCCGTCAAGCTCAATGCGTGATCTGTCAGGGAAATGCGTAATTACATGTTTTGGCTATGCCTAAGATACATGATCCGTCACGCATTGACCCCTTGTGGTCAGATTGGACCCGGCAGACCTCCGTCAGACGTCTGGACCTCGTCAAAGGTCCGGGGGTCAATACAGACCCGGCCATCACTGGCTTCAACTGTATAGCCTATAGGTAAGTTTTAGGACAAGAAATTACAACGTACAGTACTGGGATAAAGGGCCATCGCTTCGTGTGGCAAGTTACGAGGCCCTTTCACATAGTCTGGTGGAGGGACCTAGGCGCGGTGAGGAACGGCGGAGGAAGCAAGGAAGAAGGTGCACCCGGAAGCTGCTTTGGTCCGAGGAAGCCGTGAACGATGTCATGATGGCCACTACTGTGATTAGAGCTGATTAGCAGCGCCCATTTTTGCGGTCTCGGAATTCTCCGGACGCTGATCGGCTAAGTTCTAAATGTCGTCATCTGGGTCGAAGGCTTGCACTCTGCTATCCCTCCTGCATTCTTCTCATTGTTAGTGCTCGCAATGCATTCTGAACATATCTAGGGATATGTTGGAAGTTTGAGACTAAAGTATGAGGGATTCATGAAGCATGGAGGCATACCAAAAATCCAGTAATTTGTCTTAGTAAGCACTTAGTAAGCACCGCAGAAATCAACTTGCTTTTCGGCTATGTTTCGGAGATAAAAAAAGCTGAATACTGTACTGTATCATGTAGTGTAATCATTTTCTCCTGAATAAAATAACACCCTCCACTCATCTCAAACTGAATACTATGTCTGAAGCCAGGGTCAGACAAGTGGGTTGTGTTGTACAGCACAACACTCAAAGGGTAAAACTAAAATCAATAAGTTCTACTCTTCAGCCTATTTTACAGGTGGTCCAGTGACACCTTAACCATGCTGCTGTAGTATCACATCAACTCAATGGACCTTGGTGATGCAAAGAGGTTCATTTGCACCATGACAGACAATCCAACAACTATGATATCTTTCTGGAGGATGATGGAGAGGAAGTTTCCATGGTTGATCACTCTTCCTTGTTTTCTTCATCAATTGAACACAACCATTGGCGAAATCATTGCTTACTCTGTCATGAAGAAAACCCTCACTCAAAGCACCTGAGTTGTCACTACTGGGGTGGTCAGCTGAAGCTTGAAGCTAAAAGGCTTGGGATTACATGGGGTTTGAAGAAGAATTGCGAGTCATGATGGTATGCATTAATTCTACATGCTCTCAGTGTAGAAATTACATGTGAGCCCCTTACTCTCATATGCTGCTGCAGAGATGCTCAGCGGAAAATCAGTGGCCTTTCTCCCATTCACGCAGCTGTCTGCAGTATTATTGTTGGCTCAGACAGTTTCTGGTCAGCCCTGAATCAAGTTATCTGGGTAACCAAGCCTCTGGTAGATGCTATAGGAAACCTAGAATCCTGGAGTGCAATCTTGCTGATTGTGTTCTTGAAATAATTCAATGTGCCTGAGTTTTGTCACAGATGAAGCTGGTAGATGGTGATGACAGCGGCTTTCTTGAACATGTGAAGGCCATCCTCGAGAAGAGATTTCAGTGAATGAATACAGTTTATCATTCACTTTTAATAGGTGTTTCGAGAGGAGGCATGCTGGAATTCGAATTTGGAGATGTGGAGGAGTTGTAAGAGTGGAAAGATGATGTTGTTCAGTTTGAAGAGGTGTCCAGGTGTAACCCATGGGAATAGTGAGGAGTATGAGGTTTGCTCCAGTGTTTTCGACTCGATATTCAGTAGAACTGATGGGATAGGGATTGTGATTAGGTGGGGACTTGCACATAATGATGAGAAAAACAAAAAGAATGAGAAAATCAAGAGAAAGATAGAGAACATAAAGGGGCTGTAAAAGGTTGTAACAATCATGAATGTCATAAGTATCTTGATCTAGCATTTATTTGTTGTAAGCACAGACTGAATTCATGAAATCAGTCAACTGAAAGTGCCCAAGACAGTGTGGGTTCCAACTTGACTAGCATCTCGAATTTGGGTTCAAGTTCTCCAGCATAGTTACACTGCTTGAAAACCTCTCTCATCAATACTGATCATATTTTCCCTCTGCCACAGTCGTCCTAGAAGTAGATCAAATGGAACTTTGGTTCTGATGAATAGGTGAGCAAAGGTCATGATATTTCTGCAGATAATCAGGACTGATTCCACTGAACCCTGAAGGTTTCCTTCTCCTCCGTTAGCATCAGAGACATCCATGGTCTTGGTGATATCTATCAGACATCCACCCATTGCACCACACCAAACTGCCTTGTGAACAGTATTCAACATCAATCCAGTGTCCAAAATAGCCTCAATTTCCTTCCCATCAACTGTAATTATGAACTTAATCAACCAATGATGATCAAGGATGAACAATTTCACAACCAGTGGGTGATGGTGGACAAGGTTATAGGAGGATGAAGTCATGGATTGTGGGGAAGACAGGGCAAGTTGCACTTTAGGAGGATTCTTGTGTTTGAGGTTCTCAACAACTTTATTGGACATCTCTGGAGAGATAGCTAAGACCTCTCCAAGGGAAATATCAAACAGTTTGGCAGCACTGGTATTTAGAATCTGGTAAAGGATATTATCCTTGTTGACTTGGGATGAGATGGCAGACTGACAAAGGTTAGGGGTACGTTTCATAACAGATTTTGGCAGTTTATCTCTGGAATTGGATGGCTGTGCTGGTTGAGGTTCATCTTCCATGATCACATCGTCATTGCTAGGATCAACTTGGGAATCCATAGTGTCAAAAGGAGTTGGTTCCAGTGGAGGAGGAGATACAGAGGTAGTAGGCTGTCTAGCTTTCACATCTCGAATGGATTTGGGAATTGTAGAGGTATCTTCTGGCTGAGGATGGGGATTGGCTTGAGTATTCAGATATGGCTGAGTCCTTGCTTTATCTCCTTTCATTCTCTGAGCTTCCAATGCATGATTTATCTCTTCATCTGTAGCTGTTGGACTCATGAGGTATGAGGTAAGGGCAGAATGGGAATTAGAGATACGAATGAAGTGGGAGACTGGATTGACTGGAGCAGCAGGCTTTTGGTGACAGTACGCATCTACTATTGTCTCTCCTCTATTCCTCTGAAGAAGAGTTCCATTTGGCCAGGCAATCTTTCCATTTTCCCTCAATCAACTCTGCAAGCATAGGACACTTGTTAATCCCATGGTCTTTAGAACTGCAGCCCCAACATGAATAGTCCATGTTGTTCCATCCCTGAGGAGTACCTTGAGGGGTGAGTACTGGTTGTTTCAAAAATTATCTGGAACTGATGGGATTGGAGGTGTCAAAGTGATGATTTGAGGAGCAGGGAAGATGTTAACAATGTGAGGGAAAAATGCGAGTGCTCAGAAGTAGAAAGGTGCATAGTCTGGGTCATCTAGAGTCATCTTGGTCAAATGTCTGATTAATTCATCCATATCAGTTGGAACAGGGGAAGGAGGAGTGGATGCAGCTGGAGAATGAGATGTATGAGGTACCAGCAGCAAGGAGGATTGTGCTGGAGATGCTGATGAAGGAACCTGTGTGGAAGGAGCTGGTGTAGAGATATATTTCTTTGCCTTCTTCTCCTTTTTCTTCTTTTGCTTATCCTTCTTCCTATCCATATATTCATATTCCAAATCACTGGATGAGAGATCTGACTCATCATCAGAGTAGTCATCTGAACTATCTGAGGATTCCATATCCAAATCAACATCCGATCCTCTACCATCCAGACTCTTTGCGAAATTGTGTTCCTCATGATTGAAGTATGCGTCTACAACTCTTTCAACTGTGCTTCTTTGCCATGGGACTGATCTATCATGTAGAGGATTTCCATCCTCTAATTGATGGTTGACATGCTTCCTAAGCCAAGTTTGAAGACCATGGAAGAAGTACTCATTGTACTGAGTCTCAGTGATCTCTCAATGACAGAGAAGGGGTCCAGCAATATGAGAGAAGTCTCTGAGGTAGTGAAGATAGGAGTGTTTACTGGAGAAGGATTTATGATGGTATTCATTGGTGAGTTTCTTCAAGTGGCAGGGCTTGTACTTCCTCTCATCTCTGTCTGCATCATAGTACTTCAGGAATTCTTGCCTGAAGTCCACCCAATTGCAATTGGAATAGCTCCTAAAGCCTTTAGAGACATCACACTGGAAGCAAATCCCTGTAAATACACTGCCATACAGGGTATTACAGCAGTCTTACAGGATTGTTCTGAAAGATATGTGTTTGTAATACTCCTGTAATGTAAGGTGTATTACTTATTGAATGACTTGTAGTAAGGCTGCTGTAATACCCCTGTATGGCAGTGTATTTACAGGGATTTGCTTCCAGTGTCAACTACTCATTTGGAAGAGTAGTAGAGAAGAGCATTGTTCTTCTCATTGTCATCTGTAATTGAATTATGGACAAATAGATGCTCTAGATGGTTGACAAAGGGCTGGGCCTTTCAGTAGTCACAATGGAAGATAGTAGGGGGTTCACAATGACCTCTAGGAGGAAGTGTTAGGAACAAATGAGTCTGAACTGGTGGAACAAGAGGGATGATAGTTGAAGGGTTACTCAGAGATGGATTTCCAGAGGTAGCGGGAGATGGGGACTGCTGAGTCTGGGTAGACTGGGTTGATGGCATAGTCTGGGCAGGAGGAGGTTGGTTCTGAGGTTGAGACTGAGGATTGGTACTGGGAGGGTTCTGAGAGGAAGATGTCACAGGAGCAGTCTGGGTAGAATCACCTGAGTCTGCTGTGAGTTAGGATCAGCCATGACGAATGTAGGAAGGAATTTGAGAAGTGGATTCTGGATGTGAGTGCAAGGAGGGGGAAAAACCTTCTTCTATAGGTACCTTTCCCTCCTGGTGGGCTCCAAAAATGATTCGCAGTAAATAAACAATGCACAAGACTCCCAAAGGCTCTATGACAGCTGGTGAATCCCACTAGGAGGAGGGAGAGGACATATGTGAAGACCTGGTGGCAATGGACAGAAGAAACAAGTGGCTGAAACTCTCAAAAATCAATAACTTCTAAAACTTCACATTTGCCAGACTTTAACTGGGCAGGCGAGATCAGAGAGGTAGAGGGAAGTTTCTGAGAACTGAGATGAAAACTGAGAATATCTGGGGAACACAGAGGACTTGGTTTATTATACAATTCAGTTTGTATGTATGTATCATAGTCTACAGCTATATATGGGTGTTTCTAGAATATGTAATAGACTCAAAGCTCATTACAACAGGCTGTAAGAGCAGAAACACGAAAAAGCAGTACATATGGAAATACAGAACATATAAAACACAATTGGGAGTATGACGGAAATGGTCTGTGCACAGCAAATAGTTGAAACAGTAATCAACTTGGAAAATACTAGAAACGTGAAAAATGAAAAAGAGGATGCAAATAGGGGAATGAGATTTGAAAGGACTAAAGTAGTAACTGAGAATCAGTACTACATCAGGCACAATGATGCAAGTAAAATGTGACACACTCCCTTTCATGACAATGACTGTGTTTGCACACTTTTCCCTTTTCTGGAGTCACAGAAAAATGATCTTTGTTGACTTGCAAGGTATCTCATTTCCATGGTTGTTTGTCTGATCTATAGAATTCATTGAATTTCTGAAGGATCTCCTACTGAACATGGTCAAGTTCTGTTTGATGCTATGACACACACAAGAGAAGGGTAAGCGATCAATGACTTGTCAATCTGTAATTTATTTGGCTTCCTTCTGACTTGGTTCCACAGTGACAGCAGTCCTGGTGATCATGGTTATGAAGGACTTGAAGAGTTCGTCAAAAATCACATTGGCGACTGCATCTGCACTGAGATTGGTATGAAGGAATTGGCAATTGAGAAGCAAAAACATTGTAGTGAGTCTACCATGAGCCACTGCACCAATGGTAGTCAGTGTTGTGTGACTCAGAGTCAGGGAAGTGAGGATGAAGATGATGATGCTTGAGACATATATCTTGACATTTTCTATTATCTCTCCCAATGTTCTCCTACCATACATATTTATCTATCCTCCTTGATTGTATGTATTCAACCATTGTTATCTATGGTCCCAACATTTGAGATTTATTTTCTATAATAATCAGTTCTTTATTCAATGTTGTCTCATGCACTCTTCCCATATGCAATGTGTAGCTCTAAACACTCATTAGCATATATAGCTTCTGAGAGTCTGAGTGAATAATCTAACTCACCTTCCATGCACTCAGAACATTGCCATCCATTGCTGTTTTGCCTTGCCATTTCTACAGCACCACAATCTATGCATTGATTATATCCCTGTATCATCATTATAATGCTAAACAACCTCTCAAGATACAAAGTAGTCTGTAGGCTTACCAACAAAGTCTCAAACCCATCAGATTTATCCTTCAACATATTCCACAATGTGCATTGGTCACAGAGACCAGAAGCCATTTTTCATGGAAAGTTCTGCCCACATCTGACATTACCAGGTACTTCAGTTGAGTAGCAGACAGTGGGTGTTGCCATCGCAGTTAGATATGCTCTCCCAATGAACCTCACTACTTATAGTACACGTTGTCACAAAAAGTAACAGTCCTGTGACTTGTGACTGTTTTTTTCCCTCCCCTCATCCTATGCAAAACCCATCTTCATACATCTATACACTGCTTCATTCACTATGAAATATTGTGTACTTAAACTATGGCCCTAATACACCAAATTACTCCCTCAGTATCTCGTGTGACCTCCCTCTGCATCCAAGACAGCCTTGACAACTTCATCCATCCTCCCAGCATACTTGTCAATTGTTTCGACCGTTATACCCTCCCATACCTCCTTTACTGCATCTATAAGTGACAGTACAGATGTAGGATGACATGGCCTAGCCTGGACACCATGTTTTAGCTTGTGCCAAACAGGTTCAATTGGGTTGAGATCCGGAGAAGAAGGCGGATGTGGGAAGAGGGGAATGCCATGGTCAGAAAGCCACTTTTTCGTAGATTTTGCAGTATGACTTGGTGCGCCATCATGTTGAAACTTGATATCCCCCCTCTCTGAGTCCATTTCTTGATAAAACTCCAACAGCTTACCCTCCAGAACCTGTTCCTGATACCTCCTTGCATTCATCCCTCCTCCCCTGCCTCCTGGGTATTCTAGCACCACCAACAGACCTTTCTTCCCCTTCATCATGCATCCCCATACCATGACTCAAGTTGGAGACTGCTTAAATGATGGTATCAAGCAGTCTTCTTCAAATATCTCATCTGCATGACGCATCACAAAAACCCAGCCCCGAGAGTCATCCATATGAACATAGCATTCGTCTGACCAGATCACCTTGCTCCAATCCTCATATTTCCTCTGTACAGCCCATGCCTTCCTCTTCCTCTTCTGCAACTTTGAGAGCAGCAGGACCTTGCGTGCTACCTGTCAGTGATACCCATCTTCTCCAACAGTGTTTGCAACACTTGACGCGCTCAACTGCGGGTCCATCTCATTTCCAATCTCGCCAAATGGCTTCCTGTGTTCCTTTCGGCATGCTCTAATGACCTCCCGGTGCAATGCATCAGTGACTTTTCAAGGGCATCCACTACACTGCTTGTTTTTTGTCGAGCCAGTTTTGCGGAATTTGCCCCAAATCTTCTTTGCAGTTCCAAACGGTATATCAGCCATTTCGGAGGCTTTTTCGATGGTGGTTCTGCCCTGTATGAGGCCTACGAGTCTGTTCTTCTTAGGGCTGTCATGTTGTTTGCAAGTCATAGTAGAATAGTGGTGTAAAGTACAGAATAAAAACTACTGGTTCACATTGCGGTGGTCATGTCACAAGTCACAGGACTGTTACTTTTTGTGACAACGTGTATATGCTGCTGCATGTGTCCATATGATCTGATGAGTCTGATCAACCATGCCACATTGCACACCACACATAATACAGGCACCTGCCTCAAGGAATCCTATGAACTCTAATAAGCCTATAAAGCTGCACAAACTCCTGTCTAGATAGCTCATCACAGTTGAGTTACTATAATGTACTACACACAAGAGAGGGACATGAGACAAGATAAGGGCATGATTCCTGCATTTCCCACTGACACTACCCATTGACAGTCCTGCAGCCTTCTGAATCTATAAGATTAGTACACAACACATGCATTTTTGTCACCTTCCAAATATGTATGTATGTACCAATATTCTTCTTGGAGACTTCATATCATCCTTTTTTCTAACAGATATGCATGCACAGTACTGTAAAATCTTCAATCAATGCCTGAACTCTGAGGAAGACTTCACAGGAGCAGCATTGTACTCACATGTTCAGGGTAGAACTATATTGACAATACAATCCATAAGCGAAGATACAGATCAGTAGAACATGTACTGATACTCTTTGTTCAAGGAAAAATCCATGATGATGACAACAATGAGCACCTCTGCATGATGATCCTCTCATTTGGTGCAGGATCCAGCTTGGGACGTCAAGGGTGGGGTCAAAGGCAAAATGACTCAACCAACAACAACCTTCCACTCAAGATGAGGTATGTAGTTTGGGGGTAGGGAGATGCTAAAGCTCTCACAATAGATCTAGACAAACCAAATCTTCAAGGAAGAAGTAAAAGAAGTATAATTGAAGTCAAGACAAGATGGAGTACCACTTCAACTGGATGGAGACTAGTTCAGATGGTGGACAAAGGGTAAAAGGATGTAAAAGGGAGGTGACATAGAGGATAGGGAGGTGGTAGGAGATGGGTAGAATGTGAGGAGGATGATTATGGATGGTGAGGAGAGGATATATGGGTGCCCTGTGGGGTGATACTCCAACAAATACAAAACAAAACTGGGGTGGGCAGAAGAGAATGGTAATACACTGCTTGAATAGGTGCAGCTACCTCTGAAGTGTAAACTGAGCACTAAATGAAGATGAAAAATGCAACTGGCTCGAGATCGAAGAAGACTTAGTACACCTCCACAAAGTACCACACAATATGACAAGTGACTATACAAACACACCTCCACAAGTTACCGTGCAATACAACAAGTGGAATGTTTGGTATGAAAAGACTGAGTACTGAGAAGACAAAGTTAAGCAGCTCAAGGGGTATGATGCCTCCCACTGAAGATGAACTGTAGATGACTGCTTTTCACAATGAAGGCAGTTACAAGCAGTTGTTGTATGATAAGGTAATCGAAGTGCACTTTTATAGTCAGCCACATAATTAGCTAAGTACTGTATAGTAGTTTACTAGGGTCCATGGAGCCTCTGAGTGTTCATATGTTGTACATAAGGAATCACTGAGTCTAAGTAGGAGTCTGGAGCCTTAATACACTGCTCACAAAGAGTATGCCAACTCAGTTGAAGGAGGAGTGTCACAAACCCTTGAGCTGGGCTAGCCTCTCAATGCTGAATGGGCTCGTCGATGAGGGGAGAATGCCCCAGGAGGAGTCTGGAACCTAGGGGTGGCTTCAGCAAGAGGGAGTGAAACTACTCACCCACTAACCCTAAGCCTATGAGACCAATGATCCGAGCTGCTGGATCAATCTACATGCCTGTGCAGCAACTGAGATGACAACAAGGAACTAGATCAAGGAGAACAACAATGGATGGTGAATGTAGAATGAGAATCCCTGTAAAGGATACGAGACAACTGTGACTCCTGAGAGATTCATCTGACTATATTTGCCATGCACAAGTGTAGTGCATGTATTCCTCGATTCACAATGCAGAACAAGCAGAGAAGAATGAGAGGAAACAACAAGATCAATTCTAAAGCTTGAGTACAGGAAAACACTACCTATATATGAGTAGTGAAACCAACTCCTGTATCAAGACTCCACAACTAACTATGATGCTCCTATAACTAATATACTAAATGATTGTGAGTCCCAAACAGTAAATAGAATAAACAAATCAAATGTTAAACAACAAATATAGATGTGGAGCGATGAACAGAATGAATGATCAGCATAATAAATGAAATGGAAATAGAATAGGGTGGGGGCGCACATAGGTATAATTGAAAAAACCCTCTGAGGGCTTCTGGGCTTAGGCAGTGAATGATGTAAGAATGACGGATATGGAAATATGAAGGATTGCATGGGTATGGCATGTGCCAAAGGTGGCTGAGATGAGGATTTCTGACAAGGAGGAGGATGAGGAGGATTGGATGTGTTGATGCTTTTGACACTCTTTTGGCAGAGTTTGAATTGAACTATGCTGCTGACTGCTTCAATGCCAGTCATGTGCTGAGCAAGTGCTAAGTAAATATTCTCGTCTCTTCAAGCTTTCCTAAGGACATGTCTCTATCAAGTAGGTAGCATAGTGAAAGAAACATATGTTAACAGCAATTACGCCTGGTCCACGAGCCTGTCTTTCCTTATCCAATCCTTAGTACTCTGGAAATTTTTAATCAAGTATTCCCTATATATTCCACTGTTTTCAATACTTGCAAAAACAGCCTCAGATATACCTCAAGCAAGCTGTATTCTTCCCTGATATATACTCTCATTTCGCATACTTTTGAAAACAGCAGAAAATATGCGAAAGTGAACCTCCGTTTTTGCAAATATGCGAAAGCAGGGGGTATATATGACCCAAAATTCTCTCAAATTTGACTCCGCTTTTAAAGCAAGGAAATTTTGGGTATATTTTCTACACTTTCGCATATTTTACTCTGGCACTTTTTGTGGTGCTTCTGCCTCAACATTTACTATCTCAAAATAAATACATCTTTTCTATGCACCTTACAGTTACTTTACGAATGTTTAATTGTAACTTCGTAGAAATACAACTTCTTTATCTGTTTGCATATAATCCTCATCCACTCACATATGTATATCCTTCTCGTCCCAAAGAAAGGTTCAGCTCTTGCTGCTGGTGGCCATACCCCCAGTCATAGAAGTTGAAGTATATGGTCTTGACTCTAATTCGCTTCCTTGACTCACGGACAGTGCCACACTGTGGCGCACGCCTATTTCGCGTCCGGACAGTGCGAACGTCATAATTACTCGGACTTCCATACTGACATCTTGCTCGGACAGATGTCTTATATACCGTCATTTTACATCTTGCAATATGCCGGTGCGGGCCACTGTATACAGCGGCAGGTACGAGTCCTCATCCCATTGCCCAAAATGCAATAGACTCTGAAGAGGTAGATGTGGGTCATGGACTGGGCACTGGGCACTGGTCACTGGTTCGTTGCTCGACGAAAGTTGACGGAGAATTTGCGGAGAAGCTTGGTACCGAGTCTGCCGAGCTGACGGAATAGGATATATTTTCCCGGGATACGAAAAATGCGGCCATTTGAGCTCACAAATAAGACTCGTCCTATAAATAGGACTCGTAACCCCAGCGCCCGTCTTTCTGCACTGAGGTGAGTAGTACTATTATTATCTTTTCTTATTTATCTTTACTAATACTACTTATGTAGACTTACTGTCTATTCTATTAGGTAGCTCAAAGGTAGCTAATACATTATAACGTTCGTCTTTCTGTGCTGAGACTTACTGTCTATTCTATTAGGAAGCTGAGACGAAACTTGACAAGGGTGTAATCTATGGCTGATTCTGCCGGAGCTATGATTTACGAGTCTGAACCACGAGAAGAAAGGGTAATAAAATAATAAAAACTGACTATAACTGAGCTGACCATTCAAAGGAAAACGATTGCAAGCATCCGCCGACTTGTTGAGGAACAGTGACGATTTAGCCAGGAGTAACATACAAAAGAAGAAGTTCGCAAGGAGAGAGATGGACTTGAGCGAAAGCCAGCTTGATCTAGAGCCTCTATGCTGTGGAATTGGAGGGAGGCATGCGCAGTTGGTGCCAGTGAGAGACTCCGAGCCGGAGCCGTCCTCGACCTCAAGCTCCTTGCTTTCCAGCAGCGTGTACTTCCAGTGGTGTCGCATTTACTTCGATCGGGTTTGCGGCAAGGCAAGTTCAATTGAACTCAGTTAAACACCATTATGTATGGATAGATGTACGCCGCTCGCTCCTGCAGATGAATCAAAAAGCCGGGTGATGTGAACGGAACTACTATGTACTAGTAGCGTTTAGGGAATGCGGACCTGGTGCAAGCGTAGGTGCAGTGCCAGGCTGAGTGCCTTGGGACACGGAGTTAGACGATTGGAAAGTTGGGATATTGCCCCTGGTGCTGACACTCTTCGCACTGGGTACGAAACTCATCGTTCATCTTTCTCTCCCTTTTCACATTTAATTATAGCTTTCGGTATTCAGTACATCTGGCTCGCCACCAACCCCTCCGAACTTGTCAGCCTCAAAAGGATTGACGTCGACTCTGGAACATACTACGGAGCAACACTCGCCAACACGGTCGTCTCCACCATCCTCATCATTTGGCGCGTCCAATCTATTGGAGGTACGGAAAGCATAGCCAGGTACTGGCGCATTCTAGGCATGGTAGTGGAGAGCGCAGCTCTGTATTCGATCGTGCTGATCATATACATGCCATTCGTCACCGGAACCGATTTCACCACGCATGCGGCAACCTATATTGTGCAGAGTGTTGTTATCCCTATGACGGTAGGTGTTTCTGGCTGCTCTGTGACTGCAAGCTGACCGTTGGGGTCGTTGTCATCGTAGGGTATCGCACCGACCCTTCTGGTCACCCGGGTCCTTCTGAACAAAGAAAACAGTACAAATATTCCTCATCCGTTCATGGATAGCATCAGATTCATGACCACGTCCCTTGCCTTCGCAGTACCGGTTCAAACAGGAGATACGACCAACATTAATTCGCATACTCAATATACTCAATCCAGGACCCTTTCTCGCTCTGACAAAGACGGTTCGAAGACGGAATTGCCGCCTGCTAGTCTGGAGCCTAAGTAATACGAAAGGAGAATACTCGAATGCGTGTACTTTGATATCTTGTTGAGTTTATGGTTTCACTTGTTTATGGCGCTAGTACTATATACTAGAAGTTGCTTCCTCTGCACTTTTGACCTGACATGACTGCATGCCACTGAGCGTCCACAAACTTGACTGTTCTCCGACTCCCGCGCAAATCCAACTCTGACTTCGTTTGCATCACCTACAAATCGCATACGGCGAACAGATAGTTCGATGTGGCAACTGCCGAGGAGCAACACTTCGGTAGTTGTAATGAACAGAAGCTGTTCAATGATGCCCCACAGTGATTCTTCTGAGTCTTTTCCTTAAGTTCTCCCGAGTCCCATGCCCCATTCATGATCTTGAAGGGTAGTAACCATATCTCACGAAGATGACTCGGTAATATGCTCTCCCCCGGAGTCTACTCACGAAGATAAAGTTTGGATATTTTCTGTCGATATGTGGATGATATCCTACAGGCAGTGCTATCAATCTGGGAGTCATCACTGATCAGAAGATGGACCCAGGACATGGAATGTACAGAAATCTAGATTCTATCCAGTCCAACATCTTTCTCCTGTGACACTAGAATCTTCCATAGCACGTTGGCGGCAAGGCATGTGCCATTAAACCTAATTTCATTGCCAATCCTGTACCAACCTCAACTCGTCGCGTTTCTCCTTTGCGAGCTCACACTGGCAACACCTACACAATGGTGAAACCTCTTTACTCACCGCTTGACGCTGAAGACGCTATCGACTCTCAGCCATACCCTTCTCCTCACGAAAAATATCATGGCTTTGACCTTCCGGTGAAAACTCTTAACACCTGGAGAATGGCGTTTCTTCTTTCTTTGCTCATCAATGTTCTTCTGTGCGCTCTTTTGGCCTACAGCCTCAACGGTGCACTCGGAGATCTTCTTACGTCTCGGAACCGGTTTCTAAAGCAAACTAGGAGTGTTGCACTCTCTGCCACATTAAATCAAGCACCATCTGTACGAAGGATCTCTCAAAGCTAGGATTGCGCCATCCCAAATTGTGCATCACCCCAGATTAGTTTCGGGACCTTTCCATATTCTTCTTCCAGTGGATCATGCAGAAATAGTGCATGACGTGGGTATGACAGTGATTTGGAGTCTACTAGTCATGGTGGCAAGAACAAGGTTCGATGTCTGACCGTGATGGGGAGAATCATAAAACTTTCTATTCATGACCTGTCAGCAGATACGAAGACGGGAACTTGCCTGGAAAGTGTCTTCCCTGATGATTGATATGGAGGCCGTTACTTTACAAGAACAATGATCATCCGTGAAATTGTTCAATGGTTCAGCCACAATTCTGAAAAGCGAGGTGCCACTCACCGTATTAGGATACCGCAAAGGGCAAGATCCTTGTGGCCACAAAAAATGCAAAATACAAGGATCACTAGCATTTCTGGTTGGAAATTGTGTCTTTAGGTACAAAAAAATACTATTTGCATGTACTCTACTAGTTTAAAAAATTTGTTGTTGGGTACGGTTCGGCGCAGGTCTCCAACCCTCCAGAGTGTCTTTTACGCCATCTGGTCCATCGTCCATCGTGATTCGTAAGTCCATCTTTTCCCGGACCCCCGGCGTATCAGTTCGTGGTCCTAGCCCTGGTAATACACTCCTCCTCATGCAGAAATAGAATCGGTGCTTACAAGCTGTGGCCATCGAATGCTGATGTCCTACCGATTCCGTTCCCTTATATATAAATGGGTTGTAGGCGGTTGGTTTTGGGTTAGTTCCGAACTCCGGCTCAATCTAATCTGGGACGGTACAATTACTGTAAAGTACGACCGTATGACGGGTTTACGGTCAATACAAGACACAATTTTTCTCGAACAAGCAAAGATAACATTGGGATGAGTATAAAAATTGAGCTTAAATGGTCATCTTGTGCACATCTACAATGTAGTGATGTGAGCGCTGGGAATGAAGGAACGCGCTGCCTACTCGTTCCCAGTAACATTCTAGAGTGCTCTACGACGCAATCTAAGATGGAGGGAGCGTACCTTGAGATGTAGGAGGGACCAAATTGGACGACGCGTGACGCGTAGGCTTTCTGTGTTTGGTCTTTTTCTTGGTACCATCCTCTTAGGGTTTAGACAATCCGGATCCACTGGCCAGGATATCCGGATCGAATCCAGTGGCAAGTGTGTCCGAATCGAATAGCATGAGCATTTCTGGACAACCTACCAGAACTTCCCGAAAAAAACACCAGAAATCCGGGTGGAAAAGTGCAATTTCCGGATTGATTTTTTCGACATTTGGACCAGCATACAGTACAACACTCTGTTGGTTTTTCTTCATCATGATGCATTTTCCTGACATTCAGAGCTGGAAAGCGCAAGAGGAAATCAACGCCGTCCTCGGTCAATCTCGCTTGCCTTCTTTCTCTGATACGAAGCATCTTCCATATGAAGTGGTTGTGGGCCAGCGCTGGAGCGTGGCAAATACAAGTCCGTCGCAGTCCAATGTACACATTATTTTATTTGCCTTCTTTGTACTAAAAACCCCCCAGACAAGTTGTACAAGTACATGTTATTTCATTAACTTCATCGCACGAAAGCCCTCCCATTACGTTACTTCAACGCTATGTTATGATCGGGAGAAGATCGGACACTGGCTTTGAATCAGATCCAGTGAAGAGGGGGGGGGGGGTAACTAACTTGCAATTGAAGGGGTGCAAGTACAGTAAGTGCAGTAGTCATACAAAAGATACAAGTGTACACATGGGAATCTGGTTTCCATTTTTGGTCTTGCAATTGTAATTTGTACTGGAATCATAATGGATAGATAGATAGATGTGAACGAAAGTGTGAGATGTTGAGATTGAATTGACAACTTGAAGAATGAGAACAAGAATGAAAAGAGATGAGAGAAAAGAAAGAAAGCAAGAAAGTGGCAAGCGAATGTTCAAACTTCAATGAATCGTTAGGTTCTTAAGCGTAAACGTAAGTTGAGTTAGCGTCATGTAGGAAAAGGAGTACGTAGCAGCTGCAAGTTGGTGGCAAGTGCTCGGAAATAAAACGGAAAGGAAAGGCCGAAAAACCGACGGGCGAAAAGCCCGATCAACTGTGCCGCACGGGAAGGAACGGACGGGTGAGCTGGGGAGCATTTGCACATAGCCACACGCAGAAAGAGGGTCATCCTCATTTCATTCGGCCTCGTAATGTCACTGCGCTCATCAGAGACGTAATTTCATTTGATTCCTAGATGGAGAATGGCAAACTGAGAAGTTGCTGATCGTCCCTTTAGATAGTGCGTTGGAGGCCAGCTACACCAACAGGGGTTCCTCATGCGTCCAATAATATCCTCCAGCATCCTTGATGGTTGATGAATTTCGGAAATTTTCAGGACGATTACTACAATAATCAACTGATCCCAGGGGGATCCATTTTTATCCCTAACGTGTGGGAGCCCGGAAGCACCTTGCAGAATGAATCAACTACATCAAGTTCATATTAGGTCTATCAACCGTGATCCAAATGTTTATGGCACTGATGCTGATGAATTTCGTCCGGAGAGGTATCTGAATCCGGACGGAAAGCTGAAAGATGAAACTGGCGAAGGTCATTTTACCTATGGCTTTGGTAGGAGGTTTGTGATCTCCAAATTCCACCGGTTACGAGTCCTTCTCTGATGCGAAGGCTTTTTTTAGGGAATGCATTGGAAAACATTTTGCTAACGAAGCCCTTTTCATCAATATCCCCATGATATTATGGGCGATGTCGATTGAGGCATCGACAAATTTACCTGATATATCTCTGTGCAGAAATTTAAAAATTGTTCTATAATAATTGTATTTTTCAATAGACATCCTCCTCCCTTTGAATGCAGATGCAAGCCCCGATTTGTCGGCGTCGAAGCAACTTTGGAGCGAGCTCGGAACGTTGTCCTTTCCGCTAACCATACTCGTTGAGAGATGTCAAAGTGATTGCTCTAACATGTACATATTGTTGCTTCATTGTGCACGACGTATGTAATCTTCTCAAACTTGGTGCCTCAGTGCGCGTACTGTGACTATCTCCACTTCCTCTCCCTCTAGCTTTGTTTTCTCAGATTACTGGCTTTGTATAAGCTGGTGAACTGATCATGAGGCATGACTGCCAGAGTATCAGTCAGTACCAATCGATTAATCCAGGACAATTCTCTCCCTCTTTCCAGCTGACTATGATTTTTGAAGGCACCGAGTTTCTGGTACTTGTGGCAGCGGCGTACTTATCATAGGCTTGGTTACTCTTTATTCATTCCGACCAGGATAGACGCTGCTACTAAAATGGTTTCCGTACATGAAGTTTACTAAATAATCCAAATGGCTGTGAGTCGGTCGACACCAGAATATCAGCATACAACTTCCGATCGCTAGAATTATGCATCAATTTTATCATCGCCAGGATCGACCTCGTAATCAGCACTTACCCCGAGCACGGACCTCTTGGCTTCAATTTCATCGCTGGGATCGAGCTCATAATCGGCGGCCACTCCGAACACCGACCTCTTGTTCACCACCGCCGGTTCATTGGCTTCAATTTCATTGGTGGGATCAAGCTCATAATCGGCTGCACACAAGAAAACCGATCTCCGGCTTGCTGGAACTGCGAGTTGGTGGTATGGCTCTCTGTCAACACACTGTAATCTACAAATAATATATAACAGAGACGCACCGGTCATGGCAAGAGCGCTGCTGGCAGAGAGCGCGGCGATGAGGAAGAGTTTGAACTGCATACTTCGAGGTTATGTATGTGCTGGAGGCTGAGTACTGCACGTCTGAGTTAATCAAGCGCTACTGATACTGTGGTGAGCTCAGAGTTGGAGTGAGGTCAAATGAACTCTTACCAAAAAGTCGGCTTTTATACTTGAGGTCTGGTAAATTCCCTCAAACTTCCTTCCTTCTTGACTCGGAGACATCGGGAAATGGGGTAATTTGCGGGCGGGCCTTTCCGGTTTTTCCGCTTGTCGCGACCATTTTGCACCAAAAACGGGATTTCTCGGTGAGTCCTCTGGACCCATTACGCTAAGTTAGTACTTCCAAAACCTTCTTTACAGTAATGAAACATATTTTGAAGGGAGGGAGGACAAAATTACCTGGCCTGCGAAGCGCAATCACTTGTTGAACTTTTGCACTTGCGGAAAATTAGACCCGGCAGGTTGCTGGCGAGCTGGCGGGCTTTTCTCAGCCTTTTTCGCTTGTGCAAGCGCTCACAAACAGCCGCCAGCAACTTGCCGGTTTCCTGATGGAAGAACCCATTGTTGAAACATTAACGTAGCCCGAGTGGGATGGCTCTGATCTCGATCTTGAGTGTCTACTAGCAGCATAGCTTTGCGACTCCTTCAATTGATCCTTCGAACGACTTCGAAGAAACGGCCCAAAAACGGCCTGTTTCGATATGGTAGTAGTGACGTGCCATGATAATTATGAAGTCATAGATGGATATGGAAGCATCAAAAAGATTCCGACTGCCTTCCAAAGTTCCAGCTATTCATCGCGAAGACGGGTGTGAACACCAGCTTACTTCCCAGTTAGCTGCGGCCATACTTAGCTTACTAGGAAGCGGCGAATAGTCCGTTCATTCGTGGGTCATACCGTTTAATCGTGCAACTTGCTTCATTCATTCCGAACTTCTGATTGACTCTATGAGTCGTTCGAATTCTCAAAGTCGCCACAGAGCAAACCTAGTATTACGCTAATCTGTCAAGATAACAAGTCAAGCATCCTACTGGTAAGACCCTGGCACAAGCTTTCCATAGATATCCAACCTAAACGCTTCCTCGTCAAAATCAAGCCAATTGTCATTCATCCATTGCCTCAATCTATCAAAGTCCCTGCACGTGTGAACCACGTCCGTCCTCATGAACGCCTGTCCGTGGTTCTTGGACCATTGATACACGTTGGGTGTCATATCTCCAAAGCACATTAGCGACTGTCGGATATGGCCGACACAGTGCTCGAAGTGGCCTTTTTGGAAGAGCGGAAAGGAGTTAGAGTAGTGCTCTGGCCAGTTGAGCATTCTGAGAAGATCCTACGTGAATAGAGTAGCCATTAACGAGAGCTAATAGCGTTGAATATGAACAGAGCACCCACTAGACAATGCAGAGCATGAAAAACATCGGGAGCGATCATATATTCTGGCGAATCTGCCGTATTTGGCACCGGCCAGGTGTTATTTGACATTCTTGACATTTCAGGTTTCGATATCCTAGCCAGCGCATCTGCGAAAGTAGGGAATATGGTTGAATCAGCACCATAGTATATACTCGGACGAGGCTCACATTTTGTCAAATCCTTCCAAGCTTCGTCAACGTGCGGACTTGGCTGTTGCTCATATATGGGGATATCATGTCCTAGCCCAAGATGAAACTTCACAAGCTTGTAGTCAATAGACGGTTCAGCGGGAGCTATACCTCATCGTAAGTATCACTACTTCCAAGACAATGTGAGCCTCCGAAGGGAAGAGAACGCACTATAAGTAATTTGTCCCTGTACAGGAAACCGGTTCCGAGACGTAAGAAGATCTCCGAGTGCACCGTTGAGGCTGTAGGCCAAAAGAGCGCACAGAAGAACATTGATGAGCAAAGAAAGAAGAAACGCCATTCTCCAGGTGTTAAGAGTTTTCACCGGAAGGTCAAAGCCATGATATTTTTCGTGAGGAGAAGGGTATGGCTGAGAGTCGATAGCGTCTTCAGCGTCAAGCGGTGAGTAAAGAGGTTTCACCATTGTGTAGGTGTTGCCAGTGTGAGCTCGCAAAGGAGAAACGCGACGAGTTGAGGTTGGTACAGGATTGGCAATGAAATTAGGTTTAATGGCACATGCCTTGCCGCCAACGTGCTATGGAAGATTCTAGTGTCACAGGAGAAAGATGTTGGACTGGATAGAATCTAGATTTCTGTACATTCCATGTCCTGGGTCCATCTTCTGATCAGTGATGACTCCCAGATTGATAGCACTGCCTGTAGGATATCATCCACATATCGACAGAAAATATCCAAACTTTATCTTCGTGAGTAGACTCCGGGGGAGAGCATATTACCGAGTCATCTTCGTGAGATATGGTTACTACCCTTCAAGATCATGAATGGGGCATGGGACTCGGGAGAACTTAAGGAAAAGACTCAGAAGAATCACTGTGGGGCATCATTGAACAGCTTCTGTTCATTACAACTACCGAAGTGTTGCTCCTCGGCAGTTGCCACATCGAACTATCTGTTCGCCGTATGCGATTTGTAGGTGATGCAAACGAAGTCAGAGTTGGATTTGCGCGGGAGTCGGAGAACAGTCAAGTTTGTGGACGCTCAGTGGCATGCAGTCATGTCAGGTCAAAAGTGCAGAGGAAGCAACTTCTAGTATATAGTACTAGCGCCATAAACAAGTGAAACCATAAACTCAACAAGATATCAAAGTACACGCATTCGAGTATTCTCCTTTCGTATTACTTAGGCTCCAGACTAGCAGGCGGCAATTCCGTCTTCGAACCGTCTTTGTCAGAGCGAGAAAGGGTCCTGGATTGAGTATATTGAGTATGCGAATTAATGTTGGTCGTATCTCCTGTTTGAACCGGTACTGCGAAGGCAAGGGACGTGGTCATGAATCTGATGCTATCCATGAACGGATGAGGAATATTTGTACTGTTTTCTTTGTTCAGAAGGACCCGGGTGACCAGAAGGGTCGGTGCGATACCCTACGATGACAACGACCCCAACGGTCAGCTTGCAGTCACAGAGCAGCCAGAAACACCTACCGTCATAGGGATAACAACACTCTGCACAATATAGGTTGCCGCATGCGTGGTGAAATCGGTTCCGGTGACGAATGGCATGTATATGATCAGCACGATCGAATACAGAGCTGCGCTCTCCACTACCATGCCTAGAATGCGCCAGTACCTGGCTATGCTTTCCGTACCTCCAATAGATTGGACGCGCCAAATGATGAGGATGGTGGAGACGACCGTGTTGGCGAGTGTTGCTCCGTAGTATGTTCCAGAGTCGACGTCAATCCTTTTGAGGCTGACAAGTTCGGAGGGGTTGGTGGCGAGCCAGATGTACTGAATACCGAAAGCTATAATTAAATGTGAAAAGGGAGAGAAAGATGAACGATGAGTTTCGTACCCAGTGCGAAGAGTGTCAGCACCAGGGGCAATATCCCAACTTTCCAATTTTGTCCCCACAAGGCGAATACTCTCCAGACCTGGTAAAAATGTCAAAAGAAGCAGATTCAGTCAAAATTGATAGATACATCGACGAATAACAAACCAGAATTAAATCTGCAACAAATGTCATCGCGACCGCCATTATGTCCCTTCCCAATGCTTGAGGATCCTTGGTGGATAGAAATGCATATATCGTTTCTGAAGGACCAGTGTGGTTTATGAATGCATCACGCATGTGAAAAGTCCAACTACCGATATGAATCATTGCCATTGCGTAGAGGAGAAAGACAACGAGGTAGATGACGTATTCAGCCAAGGTGAGGGTCCGTTTGGAAGTCACTTCACAATGGCATTGAGCGATATACCAGAAGTGAAAGATACTGCGACTCACCGATGACAAGAAACATGAAGGCTACTAGCGTGGTATAAACGCCTGCGATGGTCGGGTAAGATTTGACTTGGATTTGACAGATAACAGACCAGCGTGACCAAGGAAGACACGTACCATCGAGGAACAGCTCGACAAATGCTGCTACCAACTGAGCGTCAAGATACGAATGGATGACATTGGGTGGAAGGGTGGACATTTCAGAGACTGTGGAGGCCAAAGCAACGAACGCGTCACAGAAGGTCACAGAAAACTTTATACACCAGTTAAGTACTCTCCGCTTTGACCCCTCAATTGAGTTTTTGAATTAAAGAACTTGTCAAAAAAATGATGATCAAAGAAGTAGATACTAAGAACTTATTGAGAGTAGTAAGATCACGGAGTCTCCTCTAACCACCCTAGGACACCCTCTACCCAGCTGTGACGAAAGGTCGTAGGATATATTATTGACTCTAACGCCGCCTACCTCAATCGCGTTGCCCCACATAATCTTCGAGAAGTACAATTGCACGAACCGGAACTAAGTTTGAATCTGGGCATCAGTCTCAGGAACGTTGACTGACGTCACTTCCGTGTTTGTTTGGTACAACAAACGTGTTTGGCTTGTACAAACAGGAAAATAACGAGCCGGATGGTAGCGAGACTAGTTTGAATCCTTCCATCAACGCGATTTCGGCTCGTGCAACACTCCCAGCTAAGTACCTCTTGTCTTTGCTTTACGGAAGTGGAGACCTATTTATGGTACTCTCCACCTCACGGTGCGTGCGGTTTTTCTTTCGCATCATTCTCGGCGCTCTGGCTCACCACTGTACAGCTGCTTGTAACTTGAACCATCGCTGTGACAAAACACCTTCACAGCTGGCGAAAAAACTCAACTTTGAGTCTCTGCGTATGCGATCTCTGTCCGTATTCCTAGTCGTAGCATCAATCTGGATTCTCCTCTACAGGTCCATTCTTTCCTCCTCGTCACCACAACCACTTCTCAAAGTCGATAAAGACGACTTTATAATGTCCAACGTATCCTCCCAAGAGGGTAACTACACTCTGCGCCGTGCAACTCTCTCCGATATAACCCCTCTCACCCGCAACGTCATCCCACACGTCTCCCATGACGGATTTCATGATTATTTCTTCCCAAAGCAAGACGCCTACCCCGATGATTTCTATCGCTGGTGGAGGCGTTACTACAGAAACATACTGCTGAGACCGTACAGCGTCCTTTTCATTGCTGAAGACGAGCAAGGGGGGATGAAGGGCTTGGGGATGTGGACTTTTGCCCGCGGGAAAGGGGTCTCGGGGCCTGAAGGATTGGACATTGCGAAAGACTCATGGTTCGAGGGTCAGTGCGCATTATTATCCCCATCCATATTGTCATTGATTTCGTCCTTTTTTCTACGTGTCTTAGTGTTACGAAGACGTATCTACTCCTGGATCGACAAGTTCGAAGACAAAATCCGCCCCAACCGCTGCACCGACAACACCGCACTCCTCGAATGGCGAAAAAACTGTCATAGAGTTTGGGAAGAAGCTCTTTGTTGGGGACGATGTCGTCCATTGGATGTGTCCAGAATTCATCGTATTCCCAGATTTCAAGTCTGGAGAGGACAAGACGGAGCTGATGGCGGCGCTCGCGCCTGTAGTGCATGGGTGGGGTATCAAGCAGTCAGATATCGATGGCATTTCGGCGTGGGCCCTTTGCACAATCAAGGAGAAGGCGGTGTATGAAAAAGAAGGGTATGAACTTGTTCAGGAAGTACAGTGTGGGCCGTCTACGTGCTTCGCTATGAAGTACAGAGGCGAGTAGGCGACAGTCTGGCTTCTTACTGTTACATGTACGTATTCTTTGTATGGATCTTGCGGATTGCTTGCGGACGGTATCATACGCTGTAACGTCAGTTGCTCACGGAAAGAAACGATATATATTCACGTTCTTCATGTACTATATTTTGCTATGCAGATTCCGTCATTACAATTATGCTCGGAGGCCGAGAAGGTGGCAAGAAGGTGGGTTGGCTCCATTCCTATCAAAATTTGATGAAATCCATCAAGGCTGACTAGGAGAACCCTTCTCCTCTCACGCCGAAAATACAAAAATATCCGCTCGGCAGAAAGGCATACAGAAACATACTTTTTTACGGATATATCTTATATCAGTAGTAGTGATGTGATCTATCCGTCGAGCGGATATTTTTGTCTTTTCGGCGTGTCTCCAACTCCTCTGTATCTGCGAGGCACTGCTGCTTTTACTTACCGGTTACACTGGTCTAACTCCGTGTCCCAAGGCACTGCACCTAGTAGTTCCGTTCACATCACCCGGCTTTTTGATTCATCTCCAGGAGCGAGCGGCGTACATCTATCCATACATAATGGTGTTTAACTGGGTTCAATTGAACTTGCCCTTGCCGCAAAACAGATCGAAGTAAATGCGACACTACTGGAAGTACACGCCGCTGGGAAGCAAGGAGCTCGAGGATGAGGACGGCACCGACTCGGAGTCTCTCACTGGCACCAACTGCGCATGCCTCTCTCCAATTCCGCAGCATAAAGGCTCTAGATCAAGCTGGCTTTCGCTCAAGTCCATCTCTCTCCTTGCGAACTTCTTCTTTTGTATGTTACTCCTGGCTAAATCGTCACTGTTCCTCAACAAGTCGGAGGATGCTCGCAATCGTTTTCCTTTGAATGGTCAGCTCAGTTATAGTCAGTTTTTTTTTCTTTTTTCACCCTTTCTTCTCGAGCCTCAGACTCGTAAATCATAGCTCCGGCAGAATCAGCCATAGACTACACCCTCGTCAAGTTTCGTCTCGGCTTCCAAACCCAGCTGGAGATCTACGAACAGTCCCCTTCTGCAGAGGTAGATGAGGCTTGGGACGATCTGATTCGATGTAAGTTTCACACCAACGTCACATTCTGAGCTGCCTCCGAGTCTTCGAGCTTGAGCCTTTTTCTTCAGATTCAATTGCCCAAGTGCCTCGTGAAACAGCCCTCAAGCTTCCAAACAGAACGTGGCCAGTGTCTGAAACCGGTCTTCCAGGTCACTATGTCATTGCCCCCAACGTCTTCCATAGCCTTCATTGTTTAGTACGTCTGCTCTTACCCCTCAGCGTCCTCCCAGCTGAGTCTAGTCTTGCAGAATCTAATCCGCCAAGGTCTCCACCGCGCATACTATGACTCCCTCCCGGGCAACGCCGGAATAAACGTCCCGGGTCATCTCGACCACTGTCTTTCACACATCAGACAATCGCTCATGTGTGCAGGCGATATGACCCCGAACGTCTATCAATGGTCTAACAACCACGGAAGGGCGATTCTTCGGACGGACGTGCCGCATACGTGTCGGGATTTCGGGAAGCTGAGAGCGTGGGTTAGGGAGAGGTGGTATGAGGAGTTTGATGATACTAATTTGACGAAGTATGTGAACGATGGCTTGGGAGCTACGTAAGACAGGGAGTCGTGAAGAAAGACTGGGAGAAGCCATGAAGAGGACAACCGACGAGGAAAAGAAGCGAAGGCGTTGTCCGCTGCATCTATTACGTACTTGGTTTAAGTTAGAAAGTCTGCGTTTGGAAAGTCTGCGAGTATTTACTACTGACCTTTAATGTAAAAGCACTAGCGCTCCAGGAGTGCTCTGACTGCATCTAATAGAATATAAGTGAGCCTACGTAGGTAGTATCAGTAAGAATAAAAATACAATACATTCGTTACGAGGCCTCTTAAAGGCTGAGTTAACTTATGTCGACCTCGAAAATTTTACCACGACCTCAAACTCCACCCCTTTTTGTTGCCACAGCTGGTCTTTGCCCTTCCCGACAACTGGAATGTCAGACTCAGATCCAAGGACCGTTGACGTCAATAACTGCAACGTCATGCCAGTGTGTCAAATCGGTCTGCTTAACGCCCTTCTTCCCTCTTACTTTCCACCGATTCTCCCTCCTTTCTGCATAACCTGAGTTAGACTACGTGAAAGGGCCTCGTAATTTGCCATGTGAAGCGATGGCCCTTTGCCCCAGTATCTACTAATTACGAGGCCTCTTAAAGGCCGAGTTAACTTAGGTCGACTTTTGCAATCTTCCCACGCCTGCAGATTTATATTGCGGTCTCTACGACAACCGAATTGCAGTCTGGACCGGGTCCAAGGACTATGTAATGACATCGACAACCACGACGTCATGCCAGTGTCATGCTTCATGGGATATACGGTGCGTCCACAGCTTTCTCTCCAGAAGTATAGTCATACTATCTGCTGTTTGCCTGCACTCACTGCCCTACTTCCTCAGCCTCGATGCCCTCGTAATTCTTGCCTCTCCATCGTCCATTTAATTTACCTTAGAAATCGTTTTCACTGGTTTCAAACTCCAAGTCCCACCCCTATTAGCTGGTGCTCATCAAGCGCTCATTTGGAGTCATCTGGCATGATGATCGAGAATCTCATGATGTCATAAACGGTTTTTCTTGGACCAGCTGTAACCAACGTGTCCTTGTCTTCTCCCCATTCCTCACTGTGCCCAGGTCCCTTCACCAGTGTTCTGCTCATGATTCCTGCACTTTTCAATCTACACAATACCAGGGTTGGTCATAGACTAACTAATACCTGTCAGTTCAAACCAAAGTCTGGACTCTGTCAGTTGACAGATAACCGAGGAAAGATTCCTACAGGGTGTTTGCCGCCCAGAATGGCAAGGCTGGAAATGGCCAACTGTGGCCAGATGCCATCAGGCAACGGCATGTTCCGGCAAGGCCTGATCTACTTATTGATCAACCAGTGTCGATTGGCTAAACCCAAAATATATAGTCCAGACCATAGTCAATAGTTGAGCATTGACTCTCTCTCTTTGCTTTGCCCTCCTTCTCCCCATCTTGTATGCATGTTGCTGGAGCCAGACCCAGTTTTACCAATGTTCCTCCAGTTGGTTGCAGTGGGTAATCATAGACTATATACCTGAGGGAAGCCAAAATGTGTCTCAAAAAATATTACCACACAATGATTGTGCACAGATAAGTGCAGTCTGTTTAAACTGCAATCAGTGTTCACTGCTCTTCATCCACTGTTATGCTTAATACCATAATTATTTTTCTGATAATACTCTGACAGTAGCAATTACATACTTAATGTAAGAATATTGTGATATTAGTAAACTTTATTGAGGGAAAGAGGCCTCGTAATTTGCCATGCGAAGCAGTGGCCCTTTCCCTAGTTCATACATACTTGTTGCGCCATTCGCTTCCTTTCTTCACGGGCCCATATTTAGTTCCTGGGTAGTGGTGCAGCCTTATTTAGATCCCAGATAGTGGCACACCTGGTTATTCAGACTTGCATACTGACACCTTGATTACAGACTGATAGACTTCTATGGACTTGTCTACATTGGTTTATGCCAATGTAGACAAGTCCATAGAAGTCCATGTGTCCTGTAAGAGAGGTGCAAAAGCCTGAAAAGGCTAAGTGACAGCCTGAGTGAGATGTTGGGTGGTGAGCTGACATTAGAAGCCAGATGGTGAAGGCACTGGATGCCATAAAAACCATGTAGAAGTGACCCAGACAACATAGAGTGATGATGGAATGTCAATGGCACAGATGGAAGGACTGGAGAGGACTGGAGGAGTGTAGGGAGATGATGAGCTGGCAGACAGACAGGGTTGTATGACTGGAATGGCTGGACAGGAAGATGGCTGTAGACCTGCAGAGTAAAAATGTGAATTTTCCAAAGGGAATGGAAGGTCTTGAGGCATTGCTCAGAAGCAGAAGTGCACAGAGAGAAAAGACCTGGGGCCCATAACCTAATAGAATATAAGTGAGCCTATGTACATCAGTATTTTGACAGATTACTGGTGGACTGGTCCACTGGTTCACCTCTATTTGGATACTTAACAGCACTTGTAGAGTATGAGATGTAAGTAGAAACTACCTATGATATCACTAGCTATTGCAAACAGGTGGCGCTGATACGCTGTACAAAATCGCAGTATACATACTTGGATTTTGGTTCATAATATCAGTTTTGACGTTCTCTTAAGGGAATAAGAGGACTAGGGTGAGCCCTGAACTGCTAGTTAATACCTAGTGGGACTAAGAAAACAACGGTACAATAATATTAAGTGCTTACGAATGGAGAAACAACTCATTCTAAGTACTATGATAGATATGTACAAGTTGGGAGTTATAATAGCAGACCCACCAAATGATAAAGATAGTCTATAAAGGCTTTCGAATCCTATTATAATGACTAGAACCGCTAGTGTGATCCAAAGGGACAGTGAAATGCGAGGTAGCCCCTATTCACGGGCATAGGAATGTGTAAGCAACACAATCCTCAGCCGAAAGGTCACTCGGAGAAGACAGCGCTAAGATCGGACATGCAGACAATCACGCTAGGTCTAGATCTATGTATCGGTAAAACCCATAGTACTAAAATGGCTTCGAGGGAATCTTAAGTATCTGTAAAAGGTACATATGGACAAAAGTAGGACAAAGTATATATGTATGGGATCCCAGAGAGTTCAGCTATCCATCAGTACAGAGGGGATAGTGGACGGGCATCTCTACACAGAGATATGAGGGACAGAAGCACTAAGTCGCAATACATCCGAATGATCGGAATACAACCCAAATGGGTAATGTTATTTCCAGATAAGGATAAATCCATCAGTAATCATCTAGCTAGGCGTTGAAAGCATTGAGGAAGGAATAAGTATGCAAACGGGATTGCAGAAGAGCTGGACTTGTATGCAGGACTCAATAGTAGACTGCTGGCAATACATAGAATGCGAATAAAGCAAGATCGGAGAAAAAGGGAAAGGAGAACTGAACACAATAAAGAAATTATGAGAAAACCCTATGCCCCTAGCATAAGGACACATATGAAGGACCTAGCAGTCATAAGTGGAGCGTTCTGAGTCATAGATGCGATGCTCGCTAACCAGGACGGTACATGAAAACACCAGACGGCTTACAAAGGGAACTGAAGAAAGTTCCTACGAATATTTAGATAATATTGCACAGTTTCTGTATACCCTAATAAGCAAGTCTTTAATTACGAGGAAATAGGTAGAACTCACTAGCGGACTTTTCGATTTGTTTTATAGTTTCTCTACGTACCTTTTAGCGGACCTCGAAAAGAAATAGGTAACTGTATAGTTGTAGCTGCGAGTAGTATAAAAAGGACCAGCTATTACAAGTAGCTACCCAAGCCACGTACTGTAGAGTATCGGATCTCGCTAGCAATAGTAGAGGACGTGAAACATGGACTAAAGCTTCTAAACAAACTTAACTGCACTTGTTACGAGTATAAACATTTGTGTTGGAGATAATAGAGTTTTAAAATTGAACATCTTTGGGGTTATAACTGTGATCTTTGTGTTGACCTTCTGGTCTATTAAGTGTTGATTTTAAGGCAACTGTGGCCTACAAGTGTTTGATTTTAGGGACTCGTTGATCCCCTTGGTGTTAAACTTGTGTTTATTGTGTCGCACGCTAAGTGCTAACTTCATTTGAAAAACCCCAATCAAAAGTACTTATAGTACAAGTAAACTGGGAATTTGAGTACTCTGACTACTCAGAACACTCATCTCATTTACGTTTGTATAAGGTTTTGTGTTTGGGTGCAGTTCCTAGCGCTTAATTACAAGAACCACCTATTAGCGCAATAATTATTAAGTAGTGGCAGCTATGTGTTGGCTGGTTGTCAGGGGCATCAGGAGGTGCTGAACGCTGTCCCTGACAACGATGAGAACATTAGCTGGTGCTGGAAATGACTTTCAGATCATTACTGATCATATGCTCACCTTTAGCAATGTTGCTGGGCCCTTCCTCGACAATGATGATGCCCAAATGATGTTGACAGGCACTCAACTGGTGGAGGAAAATACTTGTCTGGTGGAAATGGGGGTCTACTGGTGCTCTGCCAAAATTTGGCCCTACCAGTTGAAACCAGTAATCTGTAGTATCAGTAAGAATAAAAATAAGAAACAGTAAATAAGAGTACTGCTCACCTTAGCGCATGAAGATGAATGCTGAGGTGTCACAAGTGTACAGACAGTATATAAGGTATCAGTCTGTAATCAAGGTGTCAGTATGCAAGTCTGAATAACTAGGTGTGCCACTATCTGGGATCTAGATAAGGCTATGCCACAACCTGGGAACTAAATATGGGCCTGTGAAGAAAGGAAGTGAATGGCACAACAAGTACATATGAATTAGATACAGCATCATGATCACTGAAGAGCAAAAGGCAAAGGAGCTGGAACTTGGAAGTTGCAAAAGAGCACTGAGCAGAGCTTTTTCTGGGCCTGGGCCCAGCCCACAGTGCTGGAATCTAGACTCAGTCTAGACTATGGTCTGTTGGTGTTGCTTTGCTTTCGGTCAACTTTGACTCATCCTAAGCAAGTGTTCTGAATCTTTCTGAGTAAGAGGATTCGTAAGGTAAGGTTCACAAGTCTCCATTCTCTGATGCAAAAAGAAAAAAAAACTAATCAGATTTGATCTGAGCTGCAAGCTGGGGTATAGTCATTGTCAAGTAAAAACAATCAGTTGTATGTATGTTATATATTTGCTGCAAGATACAAGAGTCTAATATCAAGTTCATTGAGTTCAGAGATGCAAAAGAAACAGAAGACATTATGAGTGTCTATAGGTAATTGGGTAACCACTCAGAACAAAGTTGTCGAGACCTTGGCATTGCATATGCTACTGTAAAAAATGAGTTTTGGTTGGTCTTGATAGTGTCTGGCCACTTACCCATACATAGTGATGTGACAGCTCCAGCCTGGCTCAAATGCCCTGGCTAGGGCCTGGCCATACCAGGCTTAACTCATGAGCCAAGCCCTACATAAGGGCCCAGGGCCTGCTCAGGCTTAGCCCCAGCATTAAGTAGAAAAAAAGAGATCTGCGAAAAAAAAGGGTACTACATCATCTATACTACTCTATGTCCTCCTCATCAGCCAATACACTATCCCAACTTAAGGATGTTCACTTATGAGGTGGTGGGGCTCAATATGTTGACAGCAACTTGTTATCTTGAAAGAATGTACATATGAGCATAATATACATCTTTGAATGCATAAGAAGTTGAGATCACAACCTCTGTCTTAGATGGAAGATTGAGAATAAAGCTCATCATCAAAAGACTCAGAGACCTTGATAGGATATGCAGTATTTTTTTGTGCATTAGAGTCCAAGTCATCTTTGAAGGACAGAAATTTGTATCACCTACCAGTGGGCTTGGACTTCTTACTGACTGACAGACTTGGGGGAGAGGTGTCTTCCTTTTCATTGGCTGAGCTAGCTGACTGAGTGCATTTTCAATCTATTGTGGACACATTGCAGCTTTGAAGATGGTACTGGAGTCTCGAAAATGATTCAAAAAAAAAAGACTTGGGTCTGTGTATGGAAGAGATTTACATAAACCATACAGTTTTATGCAGTATATATTTGGCTTGAGCCTGCATGATTTTGGACAGCTCAGGCCAGGGTCAAGGGCTTTCAAAACTCAGAGCCTGAGCTTTGGGCTGTTACCTTTTTAGATCATCCATTTTCTTTTCCTAATCTTTTCTCCTTAAGGTACCTATTTGTGATCTGTAGTTTATATCCACTTCATATATACCAGTCCATACTGTACCTGACACCCCAGTCATTTCCACTATCATTGTGTGGACTCCTGGGATGTGTATTACCTTTTGTCACTTCCTTTATGCTTCATACTAATTATATTTATCTACTGTCAAGGTTGTCAATACACTCAAATAACCACCCAAGTCACTCAAGATGAAGACAAGAGCAAGATAATTGATTGAGATATAAGTATAGATAAGAAGAAATGAGCAAGCTGATTAGGCTCAACACTGTGTAGACAATTGTACAGAGTGGAGATGAAGTGAATGAACTGGGGAATCAGTTACAAAGGATCACAAGTATATATGAGAAAGATGAAGGGATGAGAAAGAGTTAATGAAAATAGAACAATGACCATATGATGTATCAAAGATAAGAACAATAGATCAAATATGGATAGATATAGGTACCAAATCATGGAAGAATGATTGACAGTTATTATAGGGTTTGATAGAAGTTATAGGGTTCATTGAGTATGAATCTGAGTATAAATCAATGAGGAAAAGTGACGGATGAATGATGAAGGAATTCTGGGTTTAATGACAAAGTGAAGGAAGAAGGAGGGCAAAGAACTGTAGCAGTTTGTGACATCTACAGTACCTTCATACTAACTACTCATTATCTACAGGTATTGTAGTAATTCAGTCATTTCCACTATCATTGTGTGGACTCCTGGGTACCTTTGTACTAACTACAGTTGTGGACAATCAAAGACAACAAATTTGGTTGACTGATTTCCTGTGTCCTGGAGCTGCACAGAATTGATAGATCCCATTGAGAGGGTGTTCCAGTAATATTCTGAGCCAAATTCCATGAGCCAGTGGGGAGATATAGCCCATTTAAAGAAAATGACCCCAAATCTGAACTAGTCTCTGTCTAGTCAAAGTGGTACTCCATCTTGTCTTACTTTGATTATACTTCTTTTACTTCTTCCTTGAAGATTTGGTTCATCTAGATCTATTGTGAGAGCTTTAGCATCTCCCTACCCCTGAACTACACACCTCGTCTTGAGTGGAAGGTTGTTGTTGGTGTAAGGGGACAGTTTCCTTTTCCTTTCTCTTCTCCTTTAGGACTTGTTTGTTCTTGTTTTATCTGGACTCCATTGACTTGTTTACCCTTGTTTCATCATTTCATCATCCATCATTATTGTTCATCATTCTGATCTCCCATCATTCCACTTTTCTATTACTTTGTTGCTGCTGTATAGTTTTGCAGATCTTTTCCCAGGCCTTCATACAAGTATATATACCCCTTCCCTGCAGGTGAGTATCCTTGAGTTTTTCTTTTTGGATCTCCTCCTGCAGGTGTGTAGTATGTTAGTCTTGTATTGTCTAGTGCTGATTTATATATACTTTGGATCTCCTCCTGCAGTTGTTGAGTGATTGCCCTTACAGTTGGTTGAGTCATTCACCTTTGACCCATGCTCAGCGTCTCAGCATATTGCAAGGGACTGATGGGAAGGGCAGTGGAGTGGGCAGTCCAGCAACAGGAACAACACAGGGCAGTTTTGCAGACTGCTATGATGCATATAGATTCAGTTCTCAATTCATAGATAGACCTGTATGTATGTCTGTGACCCTCACAGAGGTACACAATGTTGCATTGAAGTCAGCCAAAATATTGGCACATGCTAATCTCTCATGGGAAAATCCCGAAAAAATGGATTTCAACTCCTTTCATCAAGCTGAGTATGATTCCATAATTAAAAAAATTGCCAAAAAAAAGGTATTTCAGCTGCTAAAAAATTTGATGTCTTTGACTGTCCACAACTGTAGTACTCATTATCTACAGGTTATGGGCCCCATACTCTAACCTGCACACACATGATATATACTGAGCAAGAGCAACTCATTGATTACACCATTATATGTCAATGGCAGAACCTATTCCCTAATACCAGCACTGAGGACCTTGACTCTCTATTCATTGCTTCTATTTTTGTGTCCTCCCATACTCCCAATCTGGCAATGTCCAGTAATACTCCTAACCCAATTGGTAACCCCAGAGTTGCCAGATGATGCCAAGTTCAATGGCAAGCACTGGGTGCAAACACTTGTAATTCCTTGGATATACAGAGGAATTACACAAGACTTACACTAGTACACTCAATATGTAAGTCCACTTGACTTACTGAAGTATTACCAAAGACCACTGTGAGACTTCATGCCTTACAATAGTCATATATAATTGTTCTATTTTTCTTGGTCTCTGGTAATACTTCAGTAAGTCAAGTGGACTTACATATTGAGTGTACCAGTGTAAGTCTTATGTAATTCCTCTGTATATCCAAGGAATTACAAGTGTTTGCACCCAGTGAAGGATTATGCATCCTGGAAGATGTTGATGGAGAGACGAGGGAAGCTGAAGGGTCTCCAATTATACTGGGAAGGGCAGATTACTGTACTGACTGAATCTACTAGTCCAGATGTGCAACTACAACCTACACCAGTCAGAGCTGAACCACCAACTATCTCGAATACAAAATCTGCAAATCTGTTGCATACCTTATGATTTGGGACAATATCAAGAACCCAGATTTGCTAGGCTTCCCCAAAGGAAAGAAATCCCTGTCCAAGGAATACACATTGGTCGGCCATTTTGCTTGTCAGAGAAGGGAAGATGCACCACAGAGCTGCCAGTATACAGGAGGTGACATTACTGGGGAAAATGAATATGTGGCAAAGTTCCAAATGTTGGTTGGAGCCAAGATCGAAGACCCACAATTCCTGGCAATGTTTCGTGATTCATTTCCCCTTACTCCTGAATGGATACTGACCATGGGTGTGTTGTTGGCAGATCTGACTGTTACATTGAACATCACAGGTGGGAGATTACAGGAGCAGGTCAGGTTGATGGGAGGAACTGGAGGAGATGACAGCATACAGGGTATGGATAAGGCCAAGGCTCTCCAGGCACAGGTGCAAGAGTTCACAGAGAAGGTGAATTGTAAGGGCTCTGCCTATAAAATGTAAGTACATACTTCCAGGTGGTATAAGTATCTATGTGGTTGTGCCTGCAGTAGTTAGTCTTTTTACTTCTTACCACTTGCTTCACATGCCTACTTTGTCTCTACCTTGATTTCTCTGCTATAGAATGGGTTTATTTGGAGATTTGGGCATGAAGCACCAACAGATTGACTCATCAATACCCTCAGTTTGTCCAGAATCATTCACAGCTAAATTAGAGCTGTTACATGAATGCCCTGCAAAAATTGAAGAGGGGAAGTGGGCCAGCCAATCTGGATCTCATATGTGCTAATCCAAAATGCAAATGTCATGGTCATACAATCAAGAATTGTTTCTGAGAAGGTGGTGGAAAACAGGGTCAGTACCCAGCATGGTGGAAAGGGAAGAAGGATGTGCCTTTGTATTGGCATTGAGCACTGCCTTGGTGCACAAACTGTACTCCCCTGCACAAACCCCTATTCACATCATAGCCAATTCTGGTACAACCCACCACTTCTTCAAACAGAGATCCTGTTTCATATCCTACACTTCTCATACTCATGAAGATGCTGAATTCGATATCAAGGGCTGGTCTACAACCTTCCTTCTGTTTTGTGATGCTTTCCATGTTCCCAGCATATCTAATAACCTATTGTTGAATGGTACCCTGGACAAATTGAGCTGGACTGCAGTGATGGGAAAAGGCCAGATGTTGTTTAAGGAGCCAAATGAGAAGGAGATATTCAAGGCTACCTTGAGTGGTGGCATTTATGTCATGAATGCAAAACTAGTCTCTACTAGTCCTAACACTGCCCTCACCACCCAACTACCTGCAGACATCTGATACTTGCATTGAGCAAGTGGTCACATGTCAGAATGGATCAAAATGGCGTATGAGCTTGTTGACAGTGTACCAGAGGTCACAGGGGCTAAAAAGAAGATGGGGATGTTGATATGCCATACCAAATTTAGGTATAAAGGCCTTATTTGGCAGTTACATGTCTGATTATCCACTTCAATTGGTTTATAAAGGGCTAGAGTGAGTCCTGAACTGCTAGTCAAAGCACTAGTGAACTGAGTGTATGTGCCAGTACAATAAAGCTAAGCATTTATGGATGAGGTATACTTATTTTAAGTACTATGGTGGATGTGTACAGTGCTGCATAGCCTGGAAACCAACTGCTCAGCTGCACTGAGTGCTTGGAAAACTGATTTGGCATAGACATTTAGCAAGGTTGAGATCTCAGATATATACCTTTTGGGGAATAGATAATTTTCAGATAGATTAGATTGTCAATTTCTTGCAGAACGTGCATCAACCTCTCTTTACAATAAATCACCACCTTTGTTTACTCTGTTACTCTATGTGTCATTATAATGGCCTCAGAAACTGAAGAGTTGGACCCAAGCATTCTCTTCGAAAAATTCAGTCTCTCTGTCATGTATCCACTTTTAATTCCTTGCTGTCACTGCCAAAATCATTCCTTTGTTAGGATTACCTTCAGTTTTGTCTTGCATCTTGGCTTGTCACTAATCAGACTCAAATACTTCGGGAACCTCGGTTAAAAGCTGCACTCTCTGATTTTGATGGTGACAGTACATGCCTTGTTGCTGGGACTGGCTTCAGAAAGACATTGGTTGTCATCTTCCTTGCACTTCTGCTTGAGGATGACTGTCTTATCATCATGATCTCTCCGTTCAAAAGGCTTCAATTGACTCAGGTAACTAACTGATCTGTAAACTGAATCAAACAATTTAACCTTACAAATTTAGGTGCGAGACATGCATGAGAAGTATGGGCTCTGTGCTGTCACCATCAATGAAGACACCAGCCATGAGCTAGATTGGTGGAACGTATGTATATTTTTTCTATCTCAACAACACATATATTTGCTGAATCAAAATTTTCATCAGGAATGGGTGTTTGACAAAAAATCAAGCACTCTCAGAAAAGCTCATATACTTGTTGTCATGGTAGAGCAGCTCTTCCAATCAAAAGAGGGCCATCTTACTCATTTAGGCAAGCTGATTAGGCTTTCTTCATTCCAGAAGAGAGTGGAATACCTTGAAGCATGGTTCTCTGGATCTCCTCACTATGGTGTTGATGCTTTCAGACCAGCTTGGGGACATCTCCACGAGATTAAACATCTGCTTCCTGATGCTGTTCCTACACTGGGTCTCACTGCTACATGTCCACCTCATATCCTTTCCACTGTGAATGCAGCTTTTGTGACTCCCAATGTTAACTTCATCTGCACCACTGTTAATTGACATAATATCATGTATTCCACCCACTGTGTTATCAGCTCTCTTTCACTAGCTGAAAACTACCAGTGCTTCATATCCCTGAATTTCAACCTAGCCACACATCCACAAGTCCTTTTTTTCTGTGAAAATAAACAACATACTTTCAAGATCTTTCAAGCTCTTGAAAGCTTCCTTCCAGCAGAGTGGACAGGTAAAAGAGTGGTGGCCCATTATTACTTCTTGATGTCACATCAGTATCAGGATTGTGTCCATTCTGAGTTCACATTCAAGGGTGGTATCTGTCGATTTTTGGTGTCTATGTCTGTGGAGGCAACTGTAAGTGTCTGAGTCATGATTTTTCAGTATTCATTTATTAATTCATCTTCTTAGGGTGTGGACTTCCCAGATATTGACATTGTTGACAATGTTGGTCTACCAGGTAGTGCAATGGCTGCAGCACAACACAACTGTTTGTATTTCTATGAGGGGTCCCTATTTGGGGTGTTATATTTGCCCAAACACAATACACACCATTATAACTTATAAGTATTCTACAGAATTACAGTGCGAGAGGAGATTGTAGCTAAATATAGGATATTATCATCCACAGGAGCTGATTCTGCAGACA